>JAKWJD010000093.1:0-28878 GCA_027705065.1 Solanum peruvianum
AACATTAATTGTTTAAAAGCGCATCACTGTTCTTTCTAGATGCTGATGATGTTTTATATTTTTCCATTTACTAATTACAGATTGCTAAATATATCCTTTTTATCTGTGGTGGAGATTTTTGTTGTTAGAGAAGGTAATTTTAGAAATTGTATCTGTCAAACTTAATTAATTTCAGTGATATAAATGGTTCAACTTATATTCCTTTACTCCCAAACGACAAGATTCTTCAATTGAATTTGTAGCATCTGTTCGAACTAACATGACAATTAATGACCTAAGTGATGTTGCAGTTAAAACGATACTATTGGAATCTCTGAGGAGGAGATCCCTGTTAGCTGAGCATAGTTTTCTTTTCCGGATCCCTATTTTGTAAATCTAGTAATTTTTATCCGGATATCTTTCGTAGTCAGCTGTCAAGGTAGTAGTTGGAAACTTATCTCTCGCAGTCAACACCATGATCGGAACATAGATGATTTATACTACTATGACTCTTTATTCTTGTGAAATTCTATAAATCAAATGCATAAGAAGCATTTGTTTGACATTGCTTTCTCCACCTAAGTAGAAAGTAATCATACCTAAATTTTTGGGGCGGTTTCCATATGGAGGAGTTTGATGATTGTTGTTGTCACTGCTTTTAGGCTCTTTTTTAGGGTCGTAATGCAGCTGGTTGTGGAATTTTTATGGTGAAATACTTGGTTAAGATCAAAAATAATTTTGGGTTCTTTATTGTTTTGATTTTTCTTTAAATATACCAAGGGTTGAATGTCTGATGTTATTTTTCCTTTAATATATATAAAGATTAATAATTAGTATGTTCCTATGCTTATAGTTAAGTAGCTACAGTAGCTTGGTCATAATTGTGTGTGACATTTCCTTTTTCTTTTTGCTTACTCATAGAGCACTTATTTTCTTGTGATAAACAAAGAAACTTTTTCAGAAATGTAGATTTCCTTTTGATTGGTACATCCGTGTTAGGCACGATACTTGTTAGAGACTTAAAGTTATTATCTTGATTGAAACTTACTCAGTGATTGTTGTTGTTATTTAATAATAATAATAATAATGTTATCAATTATTAAAATTAATAATTTTTATTTGAATTATCATCTTTTCCATCCATAACCAATTAAACTACAAAATATTTCCTTTTGTTGGTAGAGACTACAAAATACATAGTCTTTTGGAGGTCCCAAAAAGATTGGGAATTAACTATGTCAAGAATAATCGAGAAGGTAAGTATCTCATGAAATGGGTCTTGTTATCAATTTATTACACATATTTGTTTGCAGTACCTAATTCTTGTTGCTCCATCCCAAACATGCAATTTGACTTGGCTTGACACCATTTTGCTGATGACCGGAATGGACAAGGACTAAAGATATATATGGAAATACTTTTTTTCTAAATGAGTTAAACATATAGAGGTCTAAACTTGATTTTAGCTTTAAGGGAAGTTATCACACTTTTTGAAGCAGCTTGATGATGCAGCCAGTAATTTTTCTGGAATTGTTGTGTAATGGTTAGATTTTTTCTCATTTGTCGTTTCTTATACTCGTTCAAACCATGACCTGGGATTAGGAGCTTCTTATTGACCTTACTAAAATGGTTGTATTTTTTTTTTCACATCATAGATCTTGTTGCATAATCAACATGAGCTTGACAAATATTTCATTTTCCTTATTAAATGGTTTAACTTTTTTTGTGTTGTTCCTGTCTTAGGACTGGAGCCTCCTATCGACCCACTACAATGGTAATACACTTTTTTATTCTTATTATCGATCCTGTTGCACAATCACCATATAAGTCTGTCAAATATTCCATTTTCCTTGTTAAATAGTCTAACCTTTTCCCTTTTGTTGTTTCTTGTGCTTCCTCCCAACTCTGAATTGCTTGTATGATCTTGGCAGGCATGTTCCATGACATACCCTTAAGATTCAAGAATAACCTTCATAGTATGCCAGTGATCTTGCCGTTTAGAAAGAGATAGTTAACTGGCTAAACATTTTCCCGACAAAAGAAACATCTAGAACATATTGGTATTCTCCTTCTCTTTAGGTTGTCTTGAGACTCTTTGGCTAACAACCATACAAAACATGCCACTTTGAGTGGTGGGACTAGGATCTTCTTATTGACCAACTAAAATGGTAGTAATCTTTTTCGTATTATAGATTCTATTGCATAATCACTCTAGGTCTATCAACATTTATTTTGTTTGTTAAATGGTTCAACCTTTACTCATTTGTGATTTATTGTGTTGTTCCTTGCTCTGTGGGACTAGGTGCCTCTTATTGTCCCTTACTAAAATGATTTTAATCCTTTTTCATATTATAGATCCTATCGCATTATCACCATAGGTCTCCCAAATATTTTTCTTTCTGTGTTGATGCTTTTGTTGGTGTTGAGACCAAACACACTGCTCAAGTTGTTTTGTGTAACCTTTTTTGATGGGGGAGTCAAGTCAAATACTTGTTTATATGTGTTGCAGCAATTATCTGTGAATTATGTAAAATTCTAACGAGCTGGACAATACTTGTTCAATAGCTCATCACTGTTGTTTCTAGATAATCACTTCTCTTAATGATGTTCTATATACTAATTTGAAGATAGACAATAAAGATTTTCGTTTATTATGTTGTGGTGCTTTTGTTGATTCAGAGAAGAAAATTTCAGAAAGGTAATCAGTAAAACCCAATTAATTTCAACGAACACATTTAGGTTAAGTGATATATCATGGTTCAACTTTTCATTTCCTTACACACATAGACATGATTCTTCTATTGTATTTGAAGCATGTTCAAACCAACATGAGAAGTCTAATTGATATTGTAGTCACGTCGACACTATTGGAATCTGTGAGGAGATTTCTGTGACTTGAGATTGTTTTCTTTTCCGGACACTATTTTGTAGATATATTCAAGAAACCAAATGCATTTGGAAGAATTTATTTGACATTTCTTTCTGTATATATGTAGAAAGTGATGATCTCTCTTCATATGAATTTGTGGGAAGGTTCCCAGTTTTAGTGAGTTTATCTTCATTGGAGGAGGATCAGCTTGTTCAGGTTTTTCTACACTTTTTGCCTTTTGGCGATGTTGTTTTTTTTTCACGTTTTCCTGATTTAATCATCTTTTGAGAAACTCTAGCTGTGCTTAGGAGGTTGATGAACAACTTACAAAAAATTTATAATGAATTATCATAATATCTATTGATGAAGTCCGAATTAAATTCAACCAAGAATGGGAATTATACCATGATTATTAAATTTTGTTTTGATTGATCGATTCGATGGGGAGCATTAGGAGTTCTTCATTTTGCTTTTAGGTGCTAAACGATGGACTCTTTGCTGACATTAAGAAGGGAAGAGCAGTAAACTCAATAATCAATATGTTCCGTTAAATAGTAGCCTCTTCAAATATTGGCCTTTTATCTTTTTATTTGATCCTTTTTTTTATGTTGACACTAGACAGCAGTAAAATCATCTTTCTCCCTCAAGAATCAGAGCTTGAGGTGCTATTAACGCAGTCCAATAATTACACTATCAAACATCTTCAAAATCTTTGCATTCATAATCTAGATAAGAACTACTCTTGATAAGAACTACTCTTTGCATTCAAATATCTGATTTCAAATGTAGTATTAAGACATGGAAATAGAAGCCAACAAACTGAAGAAAATGAAAAGTGTGTGGCTGTGTTTGTTTGTTAAACATCACTTACACTAGTATCTGATTGATGTTGTTGGAATTTATGC
Source organism: Solanum peruvianum (assembly GCA_027705065.1). Taxonomy (NCBI): domain Eukaryota; kingdom Viridiplantae; phylum Streptophyta; class Magnoliopsida; order Solanales; family Solanaceae; genus Solanum; species Solanum peruvianum. Next base: position 3,754 of record JAKWJD010000093.1, read on the forward strand.
ATCTGTATCAGTCAAGGATCAGATCCCTTGACTTCTACAAATACAGTAACTAATAGTAAGCGTCACCTGTTTCGATTCGACCAGGTTCTCAGCATAGTTACAATAATAGACACTAAATAAGTGTTGAAAGTAAGGTTTGAACAAGACAACTTTACGTGGAAACCTTCTTGCTTAAGGAGGAAACCAACAACCTTTTCTCAATAGGACTTTTCAAACCTCTTTCACTGCAAGCAAAAGTAAAATCTAGTTATAACAAGAGATTAGACTACTAATCTCCCCACTAAGAAATAATCCCTATGAATAAGCTGAGCCTGAGTAAATACACCACTACTCTCTATACAAATTCTGCCAGATTAATATAGAATTAGAGTAGAACACTAAGTTACCCTTAACCTATCCCTTAAAATGATTCACTCGGGTTTGAAACGTTTCTTTCACAATTTAAATGAATCCTACAATATAAGAACGATTACAAGCATACAAATACAGCAAGTACAAAAAGCAACGAAAGCACTTCTATCAATTCCCTTAATGTTCATTAAAGTTAAAATTTCTCCCTTTGAATGAATGAATCAAATTTTTTTATTTTTGTTTGATATATACCATTAAGATAAACCTCGTCGCTTCTGATTAGTTAAGTAGTCTGCTGCTTCACCAACTTTCTGATGTGGACAACTTTTACAGTTTTACACCGCTTTGACAATTGAACAAGTTTCATAGTCTGCAGAGGACCATGATCCCGCACTTATGAGGAGATCATCAAAACATCTATGAAAATAAACACCTATCAGTTTTCACCTTTTTGATGATGACGTACAACCTGCATAACTCCTGACATGAGTGTACAATCATTCATTCATATGGTCATAAATAGTAAACATTATTTACATGGTCAATTAACTCTGATTCACTCTATCATGTCCCTTTTTTGAGTTGAGCAGAGTTCTTCCATCAAGGCGGTTTTCTCTTTGTAAGTTTAAGAATTTTTTGTTTGCCAAATCTTAATTTGTATTTTGTTGGAAGAGACTCTATAAAATCAACAAAACTCTTTTGGGACCACCTGTTGTTTAGAAAATTTGTGCACCTACCATATCAGAGGTGGCAGCTTTCGTGACAGTGGTCTTGTTACCTTTTCATATAGCGGTCTTACAGGGACCATGTCCCCTTCAAACTTCCTTGTGAGTTCTTGAAAAAGCTTGATGACTAACTTCCTTCTTTGAATGAATGAATTTAATATGGTGTTTTTCAGGTAGAAGATATACACCATAAAGAGTTATACCCGTTGGAAAAACACCCTCCTCCATTCTGACTGGTATAGTATGCTGACAGATCACCAACCCCTAACAAGATAGGTTTAGAGTTTTATACCATAATGCATCTAATGGAGAGAATTCGGTGTGGGACCAGATCCTACATTTGTGAGATACTGATACATACAATCTCGTCCGCTCTTCCTATTGGTGTAGGACACTACACTTTTCACCTACAACCTGACATGAAAGCTTTACAGTTTTACCCATTTGTATCTGTACGAGAGCACTCAGCCAGGAACCAGGTCCCGGCATTTGTTAGGATCATCAAAACACCTAGAGTATAACATTTTCCCCTTTTTGATGATACACACAATTATACCTCATACCGAGTTTATCATTCATTTCACTGTCAACATTCTCAATAATAAGGATTTGATTCCTTGTACGTGTCTAAGTTTTTTTAAATCATCAAAACTTAATATCAGCTCTGAAGTAACATTTTCCCTCTTTTTTTAATGATAACAGACTTATTCACCAGTTCCCCTATCAACAATGACTATTAGGGTAAGGGGAATTTATAATCCCCGAAGTTTTACAAATCATCAAAACTTCAACATAGCTTTTTCCCTATTTTTGATGTTGACAAACAACTTCTACACAGTTCCCCCTTTCACTAGTTCCTCTATAATTAATAACTTTTAGGTAATTGGAGTTTTATCATCCTCAAAGTTTGTCAAATCATCAAAGCATAAAAAAAACATTTTCCCCCTTTTTGATAATGACAAACAACTTCTTCCCCCTAACAGCTCCCAAGGTCCTCTTAAAGTAGCTAGCATTGATTCCCCCTATCGACATGACCATGTCATTGATCTCATACCTTAATAATTTTCCCCCTTTTGACATCATAAACAAGGGTTAAAACAGTAACCAAGTTGATAGAAATGTAGTTCAAGAAAATTAATGGACACTTGGGCAACACTTAGCATCAGTAAGAATGCATAAAGTAATGAGAAAAGTCAGTAGAAAAAAGACATTTTTTTATTTGGAATTAAAATATCAGCCATCAAAGAATTGTAAATATTATTATGAAACGAGAACCAAGGCAATATCCACGGAGTATCAATAGATAAGAATGAGGACTGAAATGGGAATTTAGGGATATGGAGGATGACTTTGGAGCAAGCGATGGAAAGAATAGAATTAATAGAGCACATCCCGTAGCATTAGATTATCATAATGTTGTCCAGCTTCATGTTGAACCTTCAAAGTTACAACTCATACCCTAGATAGAACAAAATTCAGATTTTCTAGAAGTGCAGGTGTTATCTATGGAGGCCACCTATGGACCGTATTTAGGACCACGGTCTGTGGAGCAGTTGCGTCCATCTTGGTACACAGTTGACGGCAAGGACCTACAGACTGTAGGTACCACGGTCCATCGATCTGGTCTACAGAAAACTCAAAGATCCAAAATGACAACCAGGACCTATGGATCGTAGGTAGGACGACGGTCCTTGGAACAGGTCCATCGTTTATGGTACATAAACCGATTCTCTGAACCAAGCAACGAAGCAACAGGATAAACCGTAGGTAGGACTATGGTCTGTGGACCAGGTCCATCGATCATGGTCCACAAACCCATTCTCTGAACTAAATGACGAAGGAACAGGATGGACCGTTTGTGGGACCACGTTCTATGTACCAGGCCCGTCGATCATGTTCTGAGAATTGTGAAAGAACATATATTCAAGTAACAAAAGCAATTATTTTTGCTAGAGGTTTAGGTAAGGCACCATATCCCATGCTTAATCAATTTGTTAATGTTGTCACAGACTTTGATATAAGGGAAGAGGAAGAGAAAGTGGCATAACAAAACCATAACATGATCTTGTCTGCCCAAAAGGAAAGTGAAGAGGAAAAAACAACATAAACATACTGAAGCATTGACATAATAAGTTTTTTGCTTGATATTCAAAGCAAGCTAAGAGTAATTGTTCCTCTACTCACTAACTTAATGGGAAGTGTTGAAGAAGAAGAAAACTGACACTTGGAACACGGCAAAGGAACTGGTCCAAGCAGTTGAAAAACATGTCTACAGCAAGTGTTGATTAAGAAGAAAGTTGATGATTGGACAATGTCCAATGAAGCTGAATGGCAAGTTTACAACACTGTAGGAGAATTAGAGTCACACTACGATTAGACTACCTATATTAATTAGGATTATATTTTGTCTAAAAATTATATTATGATTAAGATTATAATACGACTAGGACTAGACTATTAGAATTATAGTAAAATTAGGATTTAATTATTTTTTTTTATTATAGTAGTAATAAGTATTGTAGTAGGACTCTAAGTATAGTTAACTTAGGAATCTACAATCCTTTCCTATATAAGGAGTATATACTTAATATTATTATTCATCAAAATAACAAATATTGATCAGCATCTCAATACTACTAATATTGATCAACCCATCATTATATCAATATTGATCAATACTATCAATAGATCAATACTATCAATACATCAATCCAATCATTACTTTCTCTAGTAAGATTTGTACATGGATTTCTACAGGTCACCCTAGTTAAAGAAACCAGCAAGATTACATCAGTTCCACCCCCAAAATCTAAAGATATCTCTGTGGATTTCATCACCATGCATTAGGGATTTCACTAGTGGGTTCCTTTCACCCATTAGATCCCTATATATAGCCGGATTCTTGATTTCCATATCATGATTAGCCTTAGGGTTTCTAAAACATCATTATATTATCGTGAATTAGTTAGTTATATGTTCCAAATCAGATTAACATGTTATTGCTCATTTTCTTGCAGGAATTTCAGAACCCTAGCTATAGATTTCTTTAGTTCTTGAATTATACATGATAGGTCAGATATTTAAGTTACTTCAGATATACATGCCTCATTTATTAATGAATTATTATAAGATTAATTGTTGCATTCTCAATTTGCATGTTCAATTTTGAGTTATATAGTATTTATACAGATTTAGTCATAATATGTTAATCAAATAACTCATTGGAAGTAGCATAATACCGAGTTGGACTAGGGTTCAGCCTACCCAAATAGTCCTAGAACTACTAACCAAGTAGGTTGTGAGTCCCCTCTGTGGGCATCAATTTTGTGATCACGCCAGCATGCCTTTATACATCTGACAGGGTATATTGGGTCCTCTCGGTGGGGCATATACATCGGACTCTATATTTTGCTCATGTGGTTTTATTATCGGTTATTAGTAGCTCCCACAGTTCAGTCAGATTCCTTTGAATTTACCATTTATCAGTATATCCAATATTATGTTCAATATGTTATCAATTTGGTCATTGCATCCGGTTTTCTCATCATTCAGTATCATGTTCAGAATATTATACGTGCTTTTGTGCTTGTTCAGTTATGTATTAAATCACCTTTACTCTATCCTACATGCTCAGTACCTTTCAAGTCACTACACCATTTTAGGCCTACGACCACACTAATTCTGGACAACACCTGTAAAGGGTTGCCTAAAATATTGTTGGGTACACTTTCCAAGCTTGGACTAAAATTTTAACTTTTAGCTATACTTTATATTGACAACTTCAAAAACAATACTCTTTAATGGCATAAGCTACACTTTATACGTGTTGCTACAATATGATATAATGGACAACAACTATCGACATATGTGGCCACTGTTTTAAAGTGTCCTATTTTTATAATTGTAAAAACAAAACAATGTAAGTGTGACCTTAAAAATTTTAATAAAATACTACACTCCCTCCAACATTTTTAAATCTCCCTCCTATTTTTATTTGCCAAAAATAATAATTCATATACATTATATTTTTAGTAACACACAAAAAAATTGTGAGAAAAACATGAGTTCTCTTTCGTGGAAGAACGAGCCGAAAAGATTATGTGGAAGAACTTAATGGATGAAGATCTGAGCTCAAGAGTCTTCTCCAATATCAATTATCTTCTCTGATAACTATTTCGCCAAGCGTGAGTTCGATTCTCTTTTGGGATAACGATTTCTTCAAGCTTGAGTTTGATTCATTGTTCCATAAGTGCTAAAAACAGTCTTGTTGATATTGATTGATTTTCTTTTTTGTGTTTAGAAGAGGAGAATATGAAGGCATTGATTATTTTGGGGTTTATGGAAAGATGAACTGAAGCTAAGTCCCGTCATGCATTTCTATTAAGCTTCTCATGAAGAACACAATTTCAGAAAGATTTGTAGCTAAAAAGTTGAAGAGCTTCTCGCTGAAGGACATGATTTGCATCATAGTTCTAGCAGAAAACGATTTCGTTCTAATAGGATTTTTCAAGTAACAAATTCTATCTTTGAAAGTCTAAATTTTAGATTTAGGGTTTTGATATTCTTGTGTTTTTATACAATTTTCAGGAGTGTAGCTCGTATTTTAGCTTCATCAGTTGATTTTTAAGAGTGTAGCTTGTGTTTTAGCCTCATTAGTTTATTCTTTGCCCTGAGCATTAATCACTAAATAAGTATAAGTGGGTTGATTCTTAACTTGAGAATTTCTTTTTATTTATAGTTATAAGTCGATTAGGCTAAAATCGTCCATGATAGTTCAGAATTTTGAGTTCATGTAATCAATTTTGAACTCTTACAGTGAAGGTTAGTACTTTGTGTCATCGTATTTTTTTTGTGGTGGGTAGGGTGGTGGGGATGGAGCATTTAGTACACTTAAGTGTCTTACGGTTTTGTGTTAGAATAGTTACAAGAACATATTATGTCTTTATGTTTGGCGTAATGGTTGTATCGAGCAATCAAAAGTACTCAATTGTGTAAATCATTACTGAGCATAATTTTTTGATGGAGAGTTGATTAATATTGGACAAAAGCAAGAAGACTTGCAAGCACTTCATGATCTTATTACATCAAGGAGGTATAGAGCATGGACAAAGACACATGAGAGAATAATGTTCAAGTATGTAGAGTTATGTGTTTACATTGGAAATGGGAGGTTTTCCAAGGATTTCCTATTTAAATATTGTTGCGTTTGTCAACAAGTGAACATGGGTTCATTAGAGGAGGTGATAAAACAATTTATGTATTTATCCACTTAGCTAGCTAAATTGTCTCGCAGTCAAGCACATGCCTTAGAGGAAGCTCTAAGTGTGGAAGACATAGAAGTTGATAACAGACCTGAAGATATTTTTTTGAGTTATGTTAGTCGCGCGAAAGGTAAATATAGTTCTGATCGTTTGTTGGTCACACTCTGGTTTAAGTTCTTGTGGGAGCCATATAGAACTGTTCTAGAGATCTTGCACAATAACTCAAAGTTGGAGGCTCTATATGATGTAAGTACCCCTACCCCTCTTCATTTTATTCTTTCTTTAGTTGTTATTCTCCTTTTCTTCTATGATTTTTAGTCAACCTCATATTGTAATTCTCTCAGTACATGAGAGATTCGATTATCCTAATTTTTCAGTATCTTGTTTAGATAGTAAGTTACTGAGCAAGTTGTTTCAATGTTATTAAAAACTATTGGGTCGTCACTTAAAGTGATAAATAGACACAAAGTGAGGTGCTTCATCGAAGTATGTGCTTCAAACAAAATGATGTTTCTTTGAAACTCAACTCAAGAGTTGGATCACTATTGCACTTATTTACGTTGGATATTGAGATTTATTATTTTGATTGCAATTTGATTATTAATGGTAGTAAAGTCATACATCCTCTTTCTTTTCTTGTTTAATTTTGAGTCAGTAGTCTTTTTTTTTTTGAAACATGAATTTTGAGACAGTATTCATTATAATGTTACTTTTTTATCATGATAAAAACATTCCTTATTGATTTACTTCTGATTGCATTGACTTATCTTGATGTGATAGGGTCCTATCTGACAACCTCAATTATTCAATCAGAAAGTTGTTTCTCTGGTATTGTATGTGCGTCTTTACTTAAAACCATAGGATGGGATCTTGTTTGAATCTTAAACGTTACACCTAAATCTGGGTTGTCCTGTGTTGCACTTGATCTTGTAGCATCATTTTTAAGTGCTTAGAATAATTTCTATATTCGTACCAAGTGGGATTTTTTGGCAAGCTAACAAAAATATGGCTAACTTACAAATATATTCTACATGTCATCAAATCATCAAATCAAACCTTTTCTCTTAACAAAAGTTTCAATAAGAACTTATGCTAGAAGGATGTCACGACCAGAGTCTAGATCCCAGATGAGACCGGTGTCGTTGACCTCTCAGAGGTCGCAGACAAGCCTACATATGTCATCATTACTTCATCTAGGTTAATTTTAGCGAAAAATTTGAACTTTTTGTTACTTAACATTCTTACTAATCATTTCTAATATAATCATAATTTGTTCCACCGTCAACCATCTAACATTAAGATAATCAAATGAAAAAAAAAAGTTTAATATAGGAATAACTAAATACTTGCCAAAATGGTACCAATAAAAAGTCTGAAATAATACTAGGAAGAAACAGTAGAGGAAAATACTCCACTAACTCAATCCTAAGACTAAGCTAAAATATAAATGGGCAAGAATCCTCGAAAGCATGAGGGCCTACAAGTCTGGAGGAATGCTCGACGTTCGGATAGCTTCAGCATTAACCTATAGCTCTAGCATCCACCTGTGCCTGCACCTAAAATTTTGGAGTTGCATAGGGTTAGCACACACTTGTACTAAGTATGGGTATATTCAAGCACACACCATAGACATGCATGAGAAAGAATATCTCTTTCCTAACAACATGATCATGGGAAGTCAAATCAGTGGACTTGCCAAATTTGGATTAAGAAAGTCAGTGAGCTTTCCAAATATTGACTAGGAACGTCTTGCAATGAGAGTAACATTCATCATCATACTTATCACATTGCACACATCACATAACATTTTACCCACAAAACATATCACATATTATATAGAACATAACATCTTTTATAACATTCATTCATATGCCATGAGATGTTGGAATCATGGACTTGACATTAAGACTTTCAAAAATGAGGGCTCAACATATGGGACCTAAACTAGGGAGTCTTCATTAGAAAACACAGAGTCTGCTTCATTCATTCATGCGTACTTCATTCAGTCATTCATAAGAAATTGTAAACAATAGTTATACCTAGGATGTAGTTTAAGACTCTCATCTGGTTTGCTCTGCAATGATCAATAATAACCTAGTATCATTACTTGAGTCTAGCTCATCTCTTGATTATCCTATCCTTACACCTTTGGTATCATTCATTTCATTGTGTACATCATTCAGACTGGCCTCATTCATTCATTGGGAACTTTTACTTTAACCGACATAGATCATGTGAGCATCATGAAATCCAGTGTCTCCCCCACACTGAAAAGAGGTGGAATCACCGGCCAAAGTGACCCAAAACATGCTAGCATACGTGGGATTTGAACCCTGCTATATCCCTATATTGGCAGTATAGGATCGAAGACTAGGATATATAAGGAGACCCATACCCGGCATGCCTGACAGTCTCATCTCATGAGAGTTACGTTAACCTCCACCCTTTTCGAAAGAAGGCATCATCGCTCATAGCTTGTCTATCGTTGCTCAGTATAAAGTTCCATTACATTCAACTCATACATCATGGAAGTTGGCTTATAGTATAAGGACATCATAGCTCAATAGATGATTTCTAATCTCATCGTTAGTATTAAGTATGTTAATCTCAATACTATCATTAGATTGTTCATAGAGACTGGTCTCTTTATTAACTTTACACTCTAATAGGTGAGTACATTTTGGTAACATTTACTTAGTCTCATTTGAGATTGCTATCATCTTTCACATTAGCCCCATATCATGTTGTCACCACATTTATTAGCATTAGCACATTTGCTTTTACATGAATGTTCATGTCATCATATGCCAATATACTTGGCCATTTAGTGTGTTTCACACTCTTACTTAACCCTTCGAGGCTTCCATATTTTCAATGTTCATTTCATCATTACATTGTTCTTTTCATCATATGACAATGTATTTGTCCATTTAGTGTGTTTTACACTTGTACTTAACCCTTCTAGGGTTACTTAATTGCATTACATATATCTTAGGTTCACTTATTTTTAAAAGTAGGCTAGACTTATGGGTCTATAAATACAATCCATGAAACTTCATTCATAGTTCGTTAAGTGACTCATATCATCCTAAGATTATGTAGTACCACGCCTTTTGTATCCTGTGTGTATGCGAAGATCTCAATTTCAATCTAAGTAGGTGGAATTATTCTTGAACATTTATTTCACGTATGAATTATGTATCAATAAGTAAATTTGGGCAAGGGAACTCATGTTCGAACCCCTTGGACAATACTTACATTTTTCCTTGACTTTATTTTTAGTCTTCATGACACTGGGACTCCAGATCGAGCCCCAACATCAACATTCTCTCTTTAATTTTCTCCTGGAATTCTCTTCTTATTTGGATGAAGGTTTGTGAAAACGAACCCCCACAACACCTTTTTTTTTTTTCCATCTAATTCTTCTTGTCCAATTCGCATGGAACTTGAGGTTGTGGGATCGAACCCCCACATCCTCTTTTTATTTATGCTATTTCACTAAGGGCTGTGAGGTTTTGAGTGTGAACCCCCATAGAACCTTATTTTATTTTTAGTTAAAAGTTGACTTGGCTATGAATTGGCGGTGAGGTTGTGTGATAGAGCCCCAACAACCTCACTTTATTTTGTTTTTATTTCTCCTTTTCTCCTTTACAGCCTTGAGGTCATGGTTTGACTCCCAGGCCTCACATTTCCTTTCTTTTTTTTCTTTCAATTCATTCTTTGCCTTGAAGTCATGTGTTCGATCCCCACGCGTCCTAATTTATTTATTTAAATTTTCTATTCTCCTTTCTCAGCCAGTATACCCCATTTCGGATCCCCTTGACCCCTGTTCCATTCTTGCAAATTTAAGGTTTTCCGCGGGTGAGGTCACATGTTCGAATCCTAGTGGCCTCATCCCTCTAAAACAAATTAAATTTCCTGATTACTCCTCTATACTTTAGCCTAAACTAAACTTGTAATTTTATTTAGAAGTAAAGCTAGTCATTTTCTTAACTTATTTTCACTAATAATTCCACTTGAAACTTAAGAGAATTCATGGATCATTTAACACCTTTTGGGGGTAGTTCATGGATTCGTTTAACACGTTCTTAGGTGTAGATTCATTGCTGTTATAGCTACAACTTTCCACTTAGAATCAGTCACAAACACCTCATACGAACATCACCAATTACACATTTTATGCACATTAATTCAGCCATCAAACTAGACATTTTAAGACTTCACAATGGAAAACAACAACAAACATTTTACATAATGCAACACATCATTTTCGGTTGACATCACTGAACATGCTTGCTATTTCCAAATTCAACATCACATAGAACATCATATTTCACACTTAGCTACCAGCAACCATACCAACAACATGATTTTAAACCTAATTTAGATTGAAATCGGAAGGAGACTAGGGAAAAGGAATTCAACAATAAAGGGGACAACCCTAGTTTCATACGTTGAATTTTGAAACAAATTTCTCTTGGAGAAAGGATTCTAAGAGAAAAAAACCCACACCTTGTTGTAGATTTCCACAACTTCAGAGTGCTGCCCAAATCCTCCCTTAAACCTTCAATACAGTCCCATCGAGAAGATGATGTAAAGTTTTTGTTTCTTAAGTTAGCTTGCTTGCTTGTATATTATTTTTCTGAAGTTTTGAGTGTAGAGAACTTTTGATTGCATTCTAATGTTTTTGTCTTCTGTTTTTGCATCCAGGAAAAACATAATGAACGAGAGAGAGAGAGAGAGAGATTTAGGCGTGAGAGAGAGAGAGAGAGAGAGAGAGAGTTTGTGTGAGATAGTGTCTCTTAAAACTAGGATAGTTGGCAGGACTTAGTCAATTTAAAAAAAATATAAATTAATAAATAAATACTAATGAACAAAAATCTGATTTTTCCTTTTTCTTAAATCATCCATTAATAATTAATTTATTAAATCAATTCACCAATTAAAAAAATCACATTAAATCATTGCTCCTACCTAGGTTCGAACCTAGGCGGAGAAGGACTTCCTCTCAAAGGCTCAATTTCGGCCTCTCTCCCCAAATTGCCCCTCCACTTTACTAAATAATTAATTAATTACATATTTAGGGTAATTAAGATACTACCCTTAGCAAGGAAAAGACCATTTTACCCCAAGACCCTTCAAATATAAGATTTATTCTTTTTATGTCCGGTAATGACTCTTATGAGTAAATCTTCGTATTCGAGAGTCCTATATGGTTGAACAAAACCTTTCAAAGATAAAATAACTCCCCAAGTTAGTTTTCATGGCTGTAGTAAGGGCTCCGAGGTCTGGTTCTACGCACATCAATCCGTCTGAATCGTGTTCTAATCGTAGGCATTCTTGACAAATTAAGCATTTTTTATCTTTTTCATTTTTAGGATTGTTATATTATCCCCCCCCCCCCCCGGTTAGTAGCATTCGTCCCCGAATGACACTACCACTATCTAGAGTAATGCCAGTCAGATCATAACATAATCAATATGCACAGCCAAGCAATAGAAAAAAAAATGGAGAGATAAGGAAACTTACACTTAAGAGTAGGAAGTCTAACCTCAAGAACTGAAAAGATGAGGGTAAAGGGATCTCATGTCCGCCTCAGCCTCCCATGTAGCACCATCAACAAGATGATTTATCCACAATACCTTCACTATGGCAATCTCCTTGTTCCTCAGCCTCTTGAGTAGTCTCTCTAAGATCTCAACAGGTACCTCATCATAGGACAGGTCTTCATCGACCCCCAGACCTTTCATAGGTAGAATCAATGTTGTATTACCTAGGCACTTCTTTTGCATGGATACATGAAAGACTGGATGTATAGAAGCTAGCTCCGTAAGCAATGCCAACTAATAAGAACCTCACGAACAAGCTGTATGACCTCGTAAGTCCCAACATACCTCGAATTCAACTTCCCCTTCATGCCAAACCTCATCACCCCCTTTATAGGTGATATCTTCATACAGGCATGGTCACCAACATCAAGCTCTAAGGATCATTTTCTCTTATTTGTATATGACTTCTGCCGACTGTAAGCAGTAGTCAACCTATCCCTAGTCACTCTGACTTCTCTAAGGCCTCATGAATGATCTCTGGACCCAAAATGGATGACTCTCAAACCTCGAACCCACCCAACTGGAGATCTACACCTCCTACAATACAATGCCTCAAACGGTGCTATCCCAATGCTGGAGTGATAGTTATTTTTATATGAGAACTCTATAAAAGGCAAATATTCATCCCAGGTACCCTTGAAGTCAATCACACACGCTCTCAACATGTCCTCCAATGTATGAATGGTGTGCTCTGCCTGCCCAGCAGTCTGAGGATGAAAGACAGTACTAAACTTTACCTTTTTACCCAAGTTTTATGGAAATATATCCAAAAATGTGAAGTAAACTAAGCTCCTCTATCAGAAATGATAGAGCGATGAATCCCATGCCATCTCACAATCTCATCTATATAGAGCCTCGCATAGTCTGTAAGTAGACTTCACAGGGATAAAGTGGGCAGACCTTGTCAATCTGTCCACAATAACCTATATGGAGTCATGTTGTTTGTTAGTCCATAGAAGACCAACTATGAAATCCATATTAATGGCCTCCCACTTCCAAGTCGGAACCTTAATAATCTGAGTAAGACCGTCAAGCTTAAGATGTTCATGCCATCCCACCAATAAATCTGCTTAAGGTCATGATACATCTTGGTGGAACCTGGATTTATGGAATATATGGAACCACGGGCCTCTGCAACAATCCTTGTCAGCAAATCATCCACATCAGGTACACACAGCCTATCTTTATACCAAAGTATGTCATCACCTCCTAGAGCAAAAGACTCATTCATCTTTATCGACACTGAGTTTTTCAGCTCCATCAACACAGGATCGAGATGCTGACCCTTCTTGACTTTAACTACCAAGGGTGATTTAGAACTTGGATGAATTCAAACATCCCCACTAGTAGAGTCAACTAATCGCACACCTAGTTTGGCCGGTCTGTGTACATCTTTCTCTAACTCCTTCTTTTAATCCTCAACATGGGTTGTACTTCCCATGCTTATCCTTCTAAAAGTATTGGCTACAATGTTAGCCTTACCTTGATGGTAGTTAACATTCATGTCATAATCCTTCAACAGCTCCAACCATCTCCGCTGACGTAGATTCAACTCCCTCTGTGTGAACACGTACTGGATACTCTTTTGGTCTGTGAGCAAATCCATATGCAATCCATACAAGTAGTGCATCCACAGCTTCAGTGCAAGCACCACAGCTGCTAACTCCATTTAATGAGTGGGATAATTCTTTTCATGAACCTTGAGTTGTCTGGACATATAAGCTATCACCTTACCACCTGCATAAGAAGACACAACCCAAACCAACCTTAGATGCATCACAATACACAGTGTATTTCTCACCACACTTAGGCAAAGTATGTACTGGGGCTGAAGTGAGTCTATCCTTGAACTCCTTGAATCTCTTCTAACAAGCCTCCGTCTATTTAATCATGTCCTTCTTCTTAGTCAAAGGTGTCAGTTAGGCAGCAATGGAAGAAAAACCCTCCTCGAATCTGTGATAATAACAAGCCAATCCCAAGAAGCTACGAATATCTACGGGAGTAAGAGGCTTTGGCTAGTTTTTTAACACCTTCAGTCTTCCTAGGATCTACGTCTACACCTTTGTCGGATACATCATGACCCCGGAAGGTCACTGATCTAAGCCAGAATTCACACTTGCAGAAGTTGGCTTCTAGTATGAGGACATCATGGCTCTATAGATGATTTGATATCACATCATTAGTATTAAGTGCATATTGATATCAATACTTTCATTAGAGTGTTCATTGAGACTTGTCTCTTTATTAACTTTACACTCTCATAGGTGAGTACGTTGTGGTAACATTTACTTAGGATCATTTGAAATTGCTCTCCTCTTTAACATTAGCCTCTTATCATGTTGTCACAACATTAATTAATTTTGCACACTTTTGCTCTTCATAATTACTCACCCCTTAGTACGTGAATGTTCATTTCACCATATGCCAATGCGCTTGTCCATTTAGTGTGTTTCACACTCTTACTTAACCCATTTAGTGTTTCCTCAATTCATTGTTCATTTCATCATATGCCATTATACTTGGCCATTATTGTGTCTCATACTCTTAGTTAGCCCTTCTAAGGTTTCATCATTCCATTACATGCATCTTAGTTTCACTTGCTTTTAAACATATGCTAGAGTTATGGGTCTATACATACTAGCCATGAGTCTTGATTCATAGTTCGTTTAAGTGATTCATATCTTCCTATTATTATGTAGTACAATACTTATGCATCTTGTATGTATGCGAACATCTTGGTTTTGATCTAAGTAGGAAACATGATTTTTTTAACATTTAATTCACGTATGACTTATGTATCCATACGGAATTTGGTCAAGGAAGCCCTCTTTCGAATCCCTTGGACAACACATACATTATTATTCATTTTTATTTGATCCACACGGTTTGGGGACCCAAGGTCCATCCCCAACACCTTCATTTTATTTTTCCTTAATTTCTCTCTTCATTTTTCGCTCATTAGCAGTGAGAGGATGTGGGATCAAACCCCTACAACCTCATTTTCTTTTTATTTCCTTCTCTTTTATTTCTCTCCTTTTGGCCGAGGGGGTGTGGGTTCGAACCCCCACAACCCCACTTTAATTTTTTCTCCTTAATTTTCCTTGGTTCTGCCTTAATTTCATGGGTTCGATTCCCACATGCCTCAACCTTTTATTTTTCTTTTTATTGCTCCTTAAATCTGATTGAAAGGTGGTGGGTTCGAATCCCACTCCTCTCATTCCTTATATTTTTTATTTCATTTTGGGATCAAGGCACATTGGTTCGAATCCCACATGCGACATTCCCTTTTTCTCACATTCTTTCAATGAATTTTCACTTGGTGAGGTCAAGGATTCGATTCTCAGTAGCCTCACATATTTTAATTAATAATTATATAGCATGAAAATGTCCTAATCTTGGCCGAAACTCATCAACAAGATGCTGAAAATTTTTACAGCATAGTTTCTTACCTCTTTAACATTAAATGTTTAGACGTTTTAAGTAGTATTTAGTGAGCTCTTTAATTGCATTTTCATGGATTCATTTGAATATTAGTTTGCACTCAAATCAGAATTTTTACATCACTTATGAACATCACGATTTAAGCAATTTTGTGCACATGAAATAAAACTCTAAACGTGTAATTTTTCAAACTTGAATCCAAGAGTGTATATCACGGCTGCACATTGCACACACATCATTTTCACTTAATTTCAGACAACATGCTCAATATTCACATAATTCCCAACATACACACATAAATATAATCATAACAAAATCATAACAAAAACACATTACATCCCTAATTTTTATCAGCAAACATACCCAACCTATGATTCGAAGGAAGCTAGTGACAACGACATGCAACGGGGAACAACCCTAATTTTCAGAATAGATTCGTCTGAACCTTAGGGGTCTCTTGGGAAAGGAACTAAGATAAAAGAGAACCCATACCTTATTTTGACGTTCAAACCTAGAACATGCTGCCCAGACCTTCTCAAAAAAAATTCTAAGTCCAAAAGCTTAACACTAACTTGACATAAAAACTTCTCTCTTTGCGTAATGTTTTTGGTTATGTTTTGAATAAGTTTTTTGATGTGAAAATTCTTCAAGTGTAAAGAATCTTCAGTTTCTAAGCAGTTCTTGTGTTTTTGGCAGAGAGAACATTAAAGAGAAGAGAATTATTGACGTGAGGGAGAGAGAGAGAGTTAAACGTAAAAGAGAGTTAAAAGAGGTGAAGTAGTTTAGACTTAGTCAACTAGGACTCTTTCAAATAATATAACAAAAATCTGATGTCCCTTTTATTTTAAATCAGCAAATAAATATTATTAATTAAATTAATTACGAATTTAAATAAAAACAATTTAAATCATTACTTCCACCCAGATTCAAACCGGGGTGGAGCAAGACTTCACTTCAAGGGAAAATTTTTGGCCCTCTCTCCCCAAAATACCCCTACACCTTATTAATTACATATTTAGGGTAATTACCATACTACCCTTAGTCTGGAAAAAGACCATTTTACCCCTAGACCCTCCAAACTTAAGATTCCCCTTTTTAAATACAGTAAAGACTCATTCGGATAAATCTTCATATTCAGGAGCCCTACATGGTTGGACCCAACCTTTCCTAGCTCAACTAACTCCCCAAGTTAGTTGTCCTAGTTGTCATAAGTGTTCAGAGGTCTTGTCTATGAACATCAATCCGTGTGAACCCGGTCTAACCGTAGGCATTCTAGACACATTAAGCATTATATAGCATAGCTTTTTTTAGGGTTGTTTCTTATCCCCCCCTAGGAACATTCGTCTCCGAATGACACTGCTAACTATCTAGCATAATGCCAGTCAGATCATTACATAAATACTATTCAAAAACAAGCAATAGCAAAAAAGAATGGAGAAATGAGGAAACATAGTCTTAAGAGAAGGAAGTCTAAACTCAAAAGCTAAAAAGATGGTGTAGGGGGATCTCACATAAGCCTCGACCTAACTCATAGTACCCTCAACAAGGTGATTCCTCCACAATATCTTCACACTTTCAATATCCTTGTTTCTCAGCCGCTTGACTAGTCTGTCTAAAATCTTAATAGGTACCTCCTCATAGGAAAAAAATTCATCAACCCCCAAACCTTCAACAGGTAAAATCGATTATGGATCACCTAGGAACTTGTTTAACATAGAGACAAGAAAGACTGGATGAACAAAAGCTAGCTCTGCAGGCAATGCCAACTAATAGTCCACCTCACCACATGCTGTAGGATCTCATATGGCCCAACATACCTCGAACTCAACTTCCTTTTCCTGCCGAAACTCATTACTCCCTTCATAGGTGACATCTTCAAATATACCTGGTCAGCGACATCAAAATCTAAGAATCAGTTTTTGTTGTCTGCATAAGACTTCTACCTATTGTAAATAGTAGTCAACCAGTACCTACTCACCCTGACCTTCTCTAAGACCTCATGAATGATCTCTGGACCCAAGATCGATGACTCTCCAACCTCGAACCACCTACCTGGATACCTACACCTTCTACCATACAACACCTCGAACTGTGCCATGCCAATGCAGGAGTGATAACTATTATTATACGAGAACTCTATCAAAGGTAGATGGTCGTCCCACCTACCCCTGAAGTGAATCACAGACGCCATCAACATATCCTTCAATTAGTCTGAGGATGAAAGGCAGTACTAAGCTTAACCTGTGTGCCTATGCTCTTCTGGAAGGATTTCCAGAAATGTGAAGTGAAATGAGTTCCTCTATCTAAAATGATACACAATGGTATCCCATGACATCTCACAATCTCGTCAATATAGAGTCTCACATAATCCTCAACTCTGTAAGTAGACTTCACAAGGATAAAGTGGGCAGACTTAGTCCTATGGTTCACAATAACCCATATGGAGTCATGATGTCTCCTAGTCTTCGAAAGACCATTCACAAATTCCAAATAAATGGCCTCCCACTTCTATGTTGGAACCTTAATCATCTCAGTAAGACCGCTAGGCTTAAGATGTTCTTCCTTAAACTGTTGACAATTAGAACATTTGGTCACATATTCTGCGATGTCCTTCTTCATACCATCCCACCAATAGATCTGCTTAAGATCATGATAAATCTTGGTGGAACATGGATGTATAGAATATCTGGAACCATGGGCCTCCACAATGATCCTGGTCTGCAAATCATCCACATCTGGTACACACAGCCTGTCGTGGTACCCAAGTATGTCGTCATCTCCCAAAGAGAAAAAGACTTGTTCATCTTAATCAACACTGAGTCCTTCAGCTCCATCAACACTGGATCAAGATGTTGATCCTCCTTGATTTTACCTACTAAGGATGATTCATAACTAGGATGAACTGAAACACCCCCACTAGTAGAGTTAACTAACCGCACACCCAGTTTGTCCAGTCTATGTATACCTTTCACCAAGTCCTTCTTCTCATCCTCAATGTGGGTTGTACTTCCCATGCTCATCCTACTCAATGCATCAGCTACAAAATTAGCCTTACCTTGATGGTAGTGGACATTCATGACATAGTCCTTCAACATCTCAAACCATCTCCGCTGACGTAGATTCAACTCCCTCTTTTTGAACACGTAATAGAGACTCTTGTGGTTTGTGAACACATCCACATGCACCCCATACAAGTAGTGCCTCCACAACTTCAGTGAAAACACCACATATGCTAACTCTATTTCATTAGTGGAACCCTGCATAAGAACACAACCCAAACCAACCCTAATTGCATCATAATAAAAGTGTAATTCTCACCACACTTAGGTAAACTAAGCACCGGGGCTAAAGTGAGCCTGTCCTTGAGCTCCTGGAAACTCTTCTCACAAGTATCCGTGCATTCAAACTTGGCCTTTTTCTTAGTCAGCGATGTCAGTGGGGCAATAGTGGAAGAAAAGCCCTTCACGAACCCTCTGTAGTAACTAGCTAATCATAAGAAGCTACATATATTTGTGGGAGTAAGAGGTTTTGGCCAGTTCTAAATAGTCTTAGTTTTTCTGGGGTCCCCCTCTACACCTTCATCGAACACAACATGACCCAAAAAGATCACTGATCTAAGCCAAAATTCACACTTACTAAATTGATTTTGTCTAAGTACCTACAAGGTTAGTCACAAATGCTATTCATGCTTTTCCTTGGACCTAGAGTAAATGAGAATGTCATCATCGAATAATATGACAAAAGAGTCAAGGTATTCATGGAAGACCCTATTCATGAGATCCATAAATGTAGCAGGTGCATTCGTGAGACCAAATGACATAACGAAGAACTAATGACCATTACGGGTAGGAAAGGTTGTCTTTGGGATATCTCCGTCCCTAACCTTAAGCTGATGATACCCTGAACGAAGATCAATCTTATAGAAGAAACTAGACCTTTGGAATTGATCGAACAAATAATCTATTTTTGAAAGTGGATACTTATTCTTTATAGTGACTTTATTGAGCTTCCGATAATCGATACACATTGTTAGGGTTCCATCCTTCTTTTTCACAAACAACACTAGAGCGCCTCAAGGTGATATGCTCTCCTGAAGGAAACCCTTACGAGTGAGATCTTTTAACTGCAACTTCAACTCTTTGAGTTTAGTTGGAGCCATTCTGTAAGGAGGAATCAAAATTGGTTAAGTATCAGGTTCTAATCGATTCAATCTATCCAGGAGGAGGGACTCCAGCAAAATCATAAGGAAATACATCTAGGAACTCATTCACAACAGGCATTGAGTTTATGGAAGGACTGCCATGATCAAAATTATTAACACTCACAATATAACATAATAACCCCTCGGACATCATTTTATTGGACTTAAGGTTCGAAATCAAGGGATTAGGATGAGTTGAGTTGTACCCCTTCAATACTAGTTCCTCTTCATTAGGGAAACGAAATCTCACGACGCTACTATGACAATCTATACAAGCATAATGACTATGAAGACAACCATGCCAAGGATAACATCAAAATAATGCATGGGTAACTTCACAAGTCTGCACACATAGACTTACAATTTACAACTATTGGGTAATCCTGTATACTCTCTCAGTTCTTACATTTTCTCCTAAAGGTGTACTAACCACTATAGGATCATGCAGAAATTTAGGCAATATTTCAAAAGTGAGAGCAAACGAAGGAGTTACAAAGGAAAGCGTAGACCCTGGATCAAGTAAATCATAAACAAAAGTTGAGAATACTTGAAGCATACCTGTCACCATATCAGCAGACTTCTCCTGCTCCTCCATTCCCTTTAGGGCATAGAACTTGTTCCTCTTAGGAGGCTCGATTGCTGCTACACCCTGTGGATTAGGCCTAGGATGAGCATTACCACAAGCCTAAACTCTGTTCTGTGGGCAGTGTCTAACCATATACACTCTCTTAGCGCAACAGGAACAGGCATTAGTGCCGTGTCTGCATTCTCCACTGTGAGCAGGGCCACACTTAGCACAGTTCTTTTTGGGACGCTGCATATCACCTCCATTGCCCTTCTCAGGCTCAGGTCTGCCTTCTCTAGGTGTTGTACTCCTCTAGGAATAAGAATTCCCAAAACTGAGCTGCCCCTTCTTGAACTTGGGCTGCTCACGGACGCCAAAATTGTTTCATTGGCCTCCATGGCTGGGACCTGCCTGATCATGAGGCTTCGGCCAACTATCATCAAGAACGACTCTTTTTTTGCGGCTATCCGTAACCTATTGGACATGCACCATCAACTTGGAGAGTTCCATGTTATCATGGAGCATCTTAGACCGACACTCATCTTCCAGATCTCTCTTGATTCCTACAAAGAAACTGCTTGTCTCATCCCTATTGTTACATACAAGGGAAGTAGCATACCTGGATAATTTAACAAACATCATTACTCATACCATCCTTATTTTTAGATACTAAGGAAAATAGTATACCTGGATAGTTTGACAAACTTCAGGGAATACTCCCTTACTATCATGGATTCCTGCTTAAGGTTGATAAAATCCTGAACCTTCGCCTCTGTCATCTCCCTGGGAAAGAATCTCTCCAGTAAAGTTGTCCCTGACTGTCATTGATCCCTGCTTAAGGTTGATTAGCTCCTCAACCTTCGCCTCCCTCATCTCACTGGGAAATAATATCTCCAGGAAAGCTGTCTTAAACCGCTCCCAACTGACCGGAACTCCGCTTAAAGCTTGTCTATCCTGTTACATCTTACACCAAGTCTGTGCAACATCATTGAGCTTATAGGAATCCAGCTCTGCTTTCACATTATCTGTGGCCACCATAGCCACCAAAATATATGCACCTCATCCACAATCTCCTAGGGGTCCTTTGAAGTCTTAGACACAGTGAAAATAGGAGGGTTCATCCTCGTGAAGTCTCTCAGTCTGTCATCCATGCTACGCACTAGTGGGCTCTCCCTCTAAACATTCTGTCGGTTGACCTTGGCAGTCATGGCCTAGGCCTACTAAGTGATGTCCTGTGCCATCTGGTCCAGAGATGCCCGCACCTCCGCATCAGTCAACCTAGCTTGGTTAACTGCCAAAGCTACTCATTGAGTTGGAGCCTGGGGTGGAACCTGATTGTTTTCAGCAGCTGCTCCTCTTCTCCTGTGACCAATATTCCTGCTAGTATTCATTCTGTGAAAACAATAAGGATTGATGTTATACACGCTCATAACACCAAGAAATCAAACATTAGGAAAGGCACGATTACATCAGAAGAAGGGAAATTTTCCTACGCACCATGTAGTGTCTAATTTAGGATAGTGGTGCACTTCACTCTCATTACTTAGAAACTACCCAATGTGGTTGTTGTGACCTTATTAATCTCAAAATTTAACCTAGTTCTCTGATACCAACTTTATCACGATCGAAATCTAGATCCCATACGAGACCAGCATTGTTGACCTTCTTAGATGTCGCAGACAAGCCTACATATGTCATCGTTACTTCATCTAGGTTAATTTTAGAGGAAAATTTTAACTTTTTGTTACTTAACATTCTTAATAGTCATTTTTAATATAATCATAAATTGTCAACTATCAACCATGTAACATTAAGATCATCAAATGAAAGAAATAGTTTATTATAGCAATAAATGAATACTTGCCAAAATGACATTAATACAAAGTCTAAAATAATATTTGAAAGAAACGCTAGGGGAAAATACTCCACTAACTCATTCATAAGACTAAGCTAGAATATAAATGGGCAAGAATCCTCGAAAGTATGAGGGACTACCAAGTCCGGATAAATGCTCGACGTCCGGATAGCTTCAGCGTCAACCTGTAGCTCTAGCGTCCACCTGTGCCTGCACCTAAAATTGTTGAGTTGTATAGGGTTAGCACACACTTGTATTAAGTATGGGTTTATTCAAGCACATAACATGGACATGCATGAGCAAGAATATCTCTTTCCTAACAATATGATTATGGGAAGTCAAATCATTGGACTTGCCAAATTTGGATTAGGAAAGTTAAAGAACTTTCAAAAGTTGGATTAGGAAAGTCAGTGAGCTTTAAAAATCAGGATTATGAAGGTCATGCCATGAGATTAACATGCATCATCATACTTATCATATTTCAAGCATCACATAACATTTAAAAAATTACACATATCATATAGTATATAGAACATAACAAATTTTATAACATTCATTCATATGTCATGAGACGTTGGAATTATGGAATTGACATTAAGACTTTCCAAACTGAGGTCTCAACATATGGGACCTTATCTAGGGAGTCTTTATTAGCAATCACAGAGTCTGATTCATTCATTCAAACATACTTCATTTCATTCATCATAATCTATTGTAAACACCAGCTATACCTAGGATGTTATTAAGACTTTCATCGGTTGCTTTGCAATGATAGAAAATAACCTGGTATATTAGTTGTACGAGTCTAGGTCACTCTTGATTATCCTATCCAACACCTTTGGTATCATTCATTTCATTGTGTACATCGTGAGGTTGTCCTCGTTCAATCATTGGAACTTTAACTTTAACCGACATAATCATGTGATCATCATGAAATCGAGTGTCTCCTCTACATGAAAAGAGGTTGAATCGCTGGCCAAAATTACCCAAAACATGCTAGCGTATATGGTAGTAGGACCCCGCTAGATCCCTATATTGACAGTACAGGTCCAAAAACTAGGATATATAAGGAGACCCACACCCGACATGCTGGATAGTCTCATCTCATGTGAGTTACGTCAAAATCCGCCCTTGCCGAAAAAAGGCACACTGCTCATAGCTAGTGTATTGGTGCTCAGTATAAAGTTCCATTACATTCAACTCATACATCATAGAATCTGGCTTCTAGTATAAGGACATCATATCTCAATAGATGATTTCTCATCTCATCATTAGTATTAAGTGTGTTAATCTCAATACTTTCATTTTGAGTATTTATAGAGACTGGTCTCTTCATTAACTTAAAACTCTCATAGGTGAGTACGATTTGGTAACATTTACTTAGTCTCATTTGAGATTGCCCCATCTTTTACATTAGCCTCAAAACATTTTGTCACTACATTCATTAGCATTAGCAGATTTGCTCTCATAGTTACTCACCCTTTTTTATGTGATGTTCATTTTCATCATATGCCAATGCACTTGGCCATTTTCGTGTACTTCACACTCTTACTTAACCATTATAGGGTTTCATCATTTCATTGTTTGTTTCATCATTTAATTGTTCATTTCATAATATGCCAATGTACTTGGCCATTTAGTGTGTTTTACACTCGTACTTAACTTTTCTAGGGTTACTTCATGTAATTATATACATCTTAGGTTCACTTATTTTTAAACGTATGATAAACTTGTAGGTCTATACATGAAATCCATGATGCTTCATTCATAGTTCATTAGTGACTCATATATTCCTAAGGTTATGTAGTACAAGACTTATGTATCTTGTGTGTATGTCAATATCTCAATTTCGATCTAAGTAGGTGGCATTATTCTTGAACATTTATTTCACGTATGACTTATGTATCAATATTGAAATTTGGGAAACGGAGTCATGTTCGAACTCTTAAACAATACTTACATTTTTCCTTGACTTTATTTTTAGTCTTCATGCATTGGGACTCTAGATCGAGCCCCAACATCAAATTCTCTCTTTATTTTCTCCTTGAATTCTCCTCTTATTTGGCTGAAGGGTTGTGGGATCGAACCCCCACAATCCCTTTTATTTTTTTTCATTTAATTATTCTTGTCCAATTCGCATGGACCATGGGGTTGTGGGATCGAACCCCCACAACCTTTCTTTATTTATGCTATATTTCGCTAGGGGCTGTGAGGTTGTTGGTTCGAACCCACACAACCTCACTTTATTTTTTATTTATTTCTCCCTTTCTCCTTTAGAACCTTGATGTCGTGGGATCGATTCCCACGCCGCACATTTCCTTTCTTTTATTTTTCTTTGACTTCATTCACTGCCTAGAGGTCATGGGTTTGATCCCTATGCCTGCCATTTTATTTATTTAAATTTTTCATTCTCCGTTATCAAACAGTATACCCCATTTCTAATCTCCCTGACCACGTTTTCCTTTCTTGCAAATTTAAGTTGTTACAAGGGTGAGGTCACAGGTTCAATCCTCCTGGCCTCATCCCTTCAAAACTTATTAAATTTCAATATCCCCTCTATACTTTAGCCTAAACTAAACTTGTATTTTTTTGCTAGAAACTTGGTCATTTTCTTAGCTTATTTTCACCAATAATTCCACTTGAAAACTTAGGAAAATTCATGGATAATTTAATACCTTTTTGGGGTGTATTTCATGGATTCGTTTAACACATTCTTAGGTGTAGATTAATTGTTGTTTTAGCTACAACATTCCACTTAGAATCAGTCACATACACCTCATATGAACATCACAAATTACACATTTTATGCACGTTAATTTCAGCCATAAAACTATCCATTTTAAGACTTCAAAACGGAAAACAACAACAAACATTTTACAATTGCAACACATCATTTTCAGTTGACATCATTGAACATGCTTGCTATTTCCAAAGACAAAATCACAAAGAACATCATATTTCACACTTAGCTACCAGTAACCATACCAAAAACATGGTTTCTAACCTAATTTAGATTGAAATCGGTAGGGACTAGGGACAAGGAATTCAAAACAAAGGGGACATTCCTAGTTTCATACGTTGAATTTTGTAGAAAAAATTCTCTCTGGCGAAAGTATT
>JAKWJD010000094.1:0-28769 GCA_027705065.1 Solanum peruvianum
CTTGGCGGCATGAATATCTTCCCGCGATAACGTAAATTCCTAATTCCGTGATGTATGAATCTCTCGCGATGTCTAAATTTCACAGCAAGGCCTAAAATCCTCCTCGCGATGTATAAATTTCGACGAGGCATGGAATCCTCTCGTCGTGCATAATTGTTGACCCGCAATGCATGATTTTCCGCAATGCATGACTTTTCCGCGATGCATGATTTTCAACGAGGCATGGATCCTTCTCGTGATGCACAAAGTCCGGCGAGGTATAAATTCTTCTCGCGATGTCTAAATTTCAACGACGCAAGAAATATTCTTGCGATGTATAAATTTTGACGAGGCGTGAAGTCTTCTCGTCGTTGCATATTGTTGACTCGCAATGCATGATTTTCCGCAATGCCATGACTTTTTCTGCGATGCATGATTTCAACAATTTTCACGAGTCTGGATTCTTCTCGTGATGCACAAGTTCCAGCGAGGTTATAAATTCTTCTCGCGATGTCTAAATTTCGCGAGGGTATGAAATCTTCTCGCGATGTCTAATTTCAAGCGAGGCATAAAATCTTCTCCCGATGTATAAATTTTGACGAGGTCTGAAATCTTCTCGTCGTGAATAATTGTTGAGTCATAATGCATGATTTTCCGCAATGCATGACTTTCCGCGGTATATGACTTCCGCTATGCATGACTTCCGCGATGCCTAATTTTTCAGCAATGCTTGATTCTCCGCGATGCATGACTTCCGCGATGCATGATTTTTTAGCAATGCATGATTCTCCGCGATGCATGAATATCTACATCGTCTGTGTTGTTGATAACGGCAAAATGACCTCCAAATAATATACCGACTCGATCGATAATAACATAAAAAAATAACTGTCTTTTCTGGTGTGACGCATCGTCTTGATTGACAATAATTATCTTTGCTTTGATATGCAATGCAAATAGCATCCTTTACGAAATCGTGAAATCTTCGTTGAGATTCCTGTTTGATTCACCTTTGAATCTGGCTAGACACCTTTCGTAAATTTCATATTGTTGGAAATTGCTTGAAATAAATAAATCACATTCCCAAGTCTTTGACATAAGTGATATAAGCCTCTCGTATCTAGGAAAACCCTTGATTTTGGGATAGTTTTCTCCTCTTTGAAGTTCTCTGTAACGAGCCAGCTAGCTCAGTAATTATCCAACTGTAACGAGGTAGATGCTCGATTAATAGTCCAACTGTAACGAGGTGGATGACTCGATAATATTCCAACTGTAACGAGGTCGATGGATCGATAATATTTCAACTGTGATGAGGTGGATGACTTGATAATATTCTAACTGTAACGAGGTGGATGACTCGATAATATTACAACTGTAACGAGGTGGATGCTCGATAATAGTCCAACTGTAACGAGGTGGATGGCTCGATAATATTCAACCTGTAACAAGGTGGATGGCTCGATAATATTCCAACTGTGACGAGGTGGATGGCTCGATTAATATTCCAACTGTAACGAGGTGGATAGCTCGATAATATTCCAACTGTAACGAGGTGGATGCTCAATAATATTCCAACTGTAATGAGGTGGATGACTCGATGATATTCCAACTGTAATGAGGTGGATGGCTCGATAATATTCCAACTGTAATGAGGTGGATGGCTCGATAATATTCCAACTGTAATGAGGTGGATGGCTCGATAATATTCAACCTGTAACGAGGTGGATGTTCGATTATTCCAATTGTAACGAGGTGGATGCTCGATTAATATTCCAACTTAACGAGTGGATGGTCTCGATAATATTCCAACTGTAACGAGGTGGATGCTCGATAATAGTCCAACTGTAACGAGGTGGATGGCTCGATATATTCCAACTGTAACAAGGTGGATGGCTCGATAATAAATTCCAACTGTAACGAGGTGGATGCTCGATAATAGTCCAACTGTAACTAGGTGGATGGCTCGATAATATTCAACTGTAACGAGGTGGATGGCTCGATAATATTCCAACTATAACGAGGTGGATGGCTCAATGATATTCCATCTAATTCAAAAATAGAAACCTAAAACGGAAAAGCATATATACAAACCACTTATGGGGTGGATCGCATAACAAACTATATGCTAAAGTCTTTGATTGGCCAATCGAAACACATAATCCACTTATGGGGTGGATACCCAACAAATTAGAATTATGACTCTGACATATTTAAGAAACAAAGTACGCCGAAATTGCTACGCGACAAACATACTAAATCGACATTTATGCACGTCGCGACTATGATTCTGTTCTTTAAAGAGAAGAATTATCGAGGTGAACGACTTAATTCATTCACATGAAAATAAAGAAACGCTCGTCTTCCTTGACAACTCAGCAGAATTTGAAGTTTGTTGCAGTCATTTTTAATCATTTATCGAAAACTTTGTAACAATTCGATAATTTTTGACTATCAGGAGATATTGTGGTCCCATCAATCTTTCTGATGTGATGGACTCGCAATTCCCTTGCACCACTTCTGTAACGACCTGTTTAGTCATTTTGAGCAGCAGAGTAAATTTCTGGTAATAACTGTCTGAGTCGACGGATCCCACGACGGACCGTCGAGGGGGTCTTGTTCCAAAACAAACGACTCTCTGAACTCCCCGCACGAAGTGGCAGGACGGGCCATCACAGGCATGACGGGCCGTCACAAGAGACTCTTCAAGGAATTGAGTCTCTGACTTTGTGACGGAAGCAACAGGCCGGACCGGCGCAGGCACGACGGGCCGTCCACACAGCTTGCGTAACCCTGACTGGATCGGATTTCTGTTAAATGTTTTAAGGGGCGTTTTGGACTATTCCTGCTTATAATTATAATATATTAATAATTCGATTTCTTGGGGTTAAAGGAGATAACCTTGAATTAATAAGTGGGTGTACTTTTTCATCTTTTATAATTAATATATGCTAATTAGGGTAAAAGAAAAGGGTTTGAATAAGAAAATAGAAAGAACAAGAGAGGGAGAACGATTGAGAGAAGAGGGAAACAAAAGGATAGCAAGATTTGGAGGATTTGCTTGCTTGATCACAATTCTTCGGTGGAGGTAGGTTATCGGTTTTACTATTTCATAGTAAACTTTTAATAGCAGATGATATGTATTGGGTAGTATTGTAAACCCTTCTATATGCTTAATTGTATTCTTGCATGAATGTGATTATATAATTGTGATACAATAAGCATGATGAGGCTATTGAATCCTAAATCTTGAAAACCTCTTTGTTAAGGATTGATGCCCTTAGTAAAAAGAAGGCTTGTGAACTAAAAGAATGAGGTTAGAGGATCGGGTGTCACGTTCCGGCACCCGGATAGTATATGGATCGGTGTGGTCACGTTCCAGGATAGAATATGGATCGGAGTGTCACGTTCCGACACAAGGATAGTATATGGATCGGGTGTCACGTTCTGACACCAGGATAGTATGATGAGGATCGGAGTGTCACGTTCCGGCACCAGGATAGAATATGGATCGGAGTGTCACGTTCCGACACCAGGATAGTATATGGATCGGGTGTCACGTTTCGACACTAAGATAGTATGATGAGGATCGGAGTGTCACGTTCCGACACCAGGATAGTATGAATGAGGATCGGAGTGTCACGTTCCAACAACAGGATAGCAAAGAGAATGAATCTTGAAAGATGTGAATATACTCAATTTAATGACCTATTTCCCAATGAGTATGGTATTGAGGCTTGAGTCCTCATGGGTGTACTTGGTGTACTTATTAATGATTATAGTACTTGTTGTTGCTACCATGTTGATTTTGTAGTTGATTTTTTATGATATTATCGATATATACTGTTTTCTATTTTTGAGTGGGCCGATGGATACCTACTTAGTACTTGTGTTTGTACTGACCCCTACTTGTATGTTTCTTTCTTTTGTTATTTGTGGAGTGCAGCAAACGTACCGTCCGTCTTCAACTCAACTTGCAACTCTACCGTCTTCATTACACATACACTAACCAGATTTCAGGTGAGCTAATGCTTCGAGCTTGACTGGGTCTTTCTTCTTCTTAATGTCTTGATGCCTTGAAGTTCCGGCATGGACTATCTTTTATTTATTCTAGCTTCTAAGATACTCTTAGATTTAGAAATTTGAGGATAGATGTTCTGTGTGATGATGACTTCCAGATTTTGGGGATAGTAATTGATGAGTTTTTTAGAAGTTATTAATGATTTTGCTAATGAGTTGGTAAGTCTTCCGCATTGTATTTCTTCATTATGTTTGAAATGTTTGGGGTTTAGATTGGTTGGTTCGCTCACATAGTAGGATAAGTGTGGGTGCCACTCGCGGCTCGTTTTGGGTCGTGACAAACTTGGTATCAGAGCCTTAGGTTCGTTGGTCTTATCACAGAAGAACGAGTCTAGTAGAGTCTTAAGGAACGGTAAGGGGCGCCTTTACTTTTCTTTGACAGGCTATAAGACATTAGGAAAATTCCATTCTTTCTTTCTTTCTTTCGTGCTATTATTGGATCAGATTGGTATCTAGGTGATACAAATTGGTATCTGACCATCTTCACTCTATTTTGCAGATGGTTAGAACTAGAGCAACGACTGGCCCAACACCACACCCGGCAAGAAAGAAGCGTCTGAGCCAGCCACTGGGGCTGTAGCTCGAAGAGGAGTAGTGGCAAGAGGCCGTGGAAGAGGTCGTGGGAGGACGTCCTCTAGAGAAGGGGACAACACCTATCCCATCTGGTACTAGGGCGTTGACTCCTCCTCCACCCACTGAGGAAGTGGTGAGAGAGGGTGAGGAAGGGGAGAATGAACAAGTGCAGAATGAGGAATTACCACCCCACCTACCCCAGAGAGATGATAATCAGGTTCTTGCTTATCTTAGCGGGTTATCTGATCAGGCCAGACACCTCCAGTGTTTTCTGCACACCAGCACCTCAGGTTCCGGAAGTACGATAGGCCGCTGTTGAGGCTCCCCGCATGGATGCCTCATTGGAATAGGCATGTTTTCCTCTGTTTGACTACAGGGCCTATAATGACAAACGATCAGCATGAACTTTTCAGTAGGTTCTTGAAATTGAAACCTCCAGTCTTCAAGGTGCTGAATCTGAGGATGCCTACGATTTTCTGGTTGACTGTCATGAGCTAGTACACAAGATGGGTATAGTAGAACGATTTGGTGTTGAGTTTGTGACCTATCAGTTTCAGGGAAATGCCAAAATGTTGTGGCGGTCACATGTTGAGTGTCAACCCGCACAGGCACCACCTATTACTTGGGCGTCATTCTTAGCTTGTTTATGGAGAAGTATATACCCCGTACTTTGAGGGATAGGAGGAGAGATGAGTTTCTAAGCCTAGAGCAAGGCAGGATGTCGGTTACTGCTTATGAGGCTAGGTTTCGTGCACTATCCAGATATGCCACCCAGCTTTGTTTCAGTCCACAAGAGTGGATTCGCCGTTTTGTGAAGGGGTTGAGGTCAGAGTTGCGGATTTCAGCCTTACAGGTAGCGGCTACAGCAAAATCCTTTCAGGAAGTGGTAGACTTCGTGATAGAGGTAGAGGGAGTGAAGCCAGATGACTTCACCATGGCATCGACATCAAAAAGGTTCGTAAGGGAGGTGAGTTTAATGTTTCTTTCTCCAGAGGACAGGGTTCAGGAGGAGTTTTCCCAGTCCGACCTATCAGTCTTTCTCTACAGACTTATACTTGGGGGACCACCGCAGACCGGTCAACATTTCTCTGAGTTTGGTGGTTATCCCCAGACTCGTCATTCTCACAGAGGCCGATGCTTGAATCTAGAGAGTGTTATGGATGTGGGGAGACTGTACACATTAAGAGGTATTGTCCAAAACAGAGTTACAGCCTCCAATGGTTAGAGGTAGAGGTGGTCATGGAAGGGGCCGTCATTCTGGAGGACGTGGTGGTCGAGGTAATGGTGGTCACCAAAACGGCCGGGGTGACGGCAAACTGGGGCCACTACAGCACAACATGGTAGGGGCAATGGACAGACCGGCGAAAGGGCCCATTGTTACGCTTTCCCTAGGAGATCTGAAGCGGAGACATCTGATGCTGTTATCACAGGTAATCTTTTGGTTTGTGATTGCATGGCTTCTGTATTATTTGATCTTGGCTCCACATTTTCATATGTATTTCTTTCATTTGCTACTGGTCTTAATTTACATTGTGAATTGCTTGACATGCCTATTCGTGTTTTCTACTTCGGTGGGTGAGTCTGTGATGAGTCGAAAAGGTGTATAGGTCTTGTCCTGTGGCTTTTGTAGAGAGAAATACTCATGTAGACTTGGTTATTTTAGAAATGGTTGACTTCGATGTAATTCTGGGTATGACTTGGCTTTCTCCAAATTTTGCAATATTGGATTGTAATGCTAAAACTGTAACGTTGGCCAAGCTTGGGACAGATCCATTAGTATGGGAGAGCGACTAGACTTCCACTTCGGTTCGTATCATCTCCTTTCTTCGTGCTAAGAGAATTGTTAGTAAAGGGTGTTTAGCTTTCTTGGCACACCTCAGGGATGACACTACCCAAGTACCTTCAATTGAGTCGGTTTCGGTAGTCCGTGAGTTTCTGGATGTGTTCCCTGCAGATCTTCCTGGTATGCCACCGGATAGAGATATTGACTTTGGCATTGATCTGGAACCGGGTACTCGCCCCATTTCTATACCCCCTTATAGAATGGCTCCCGCGGAGTTAAGGGAATTAAAGGCCCAACTTCAAGAGTTGTTAAGCAAAGGCTTTATTAGACCAAGGGCATCTCCTTGGGGTGCTCCGGTTTTGTTTGTGAAGAAGAAGGATGAAGCTTTCGGATGTGCATAGATTATAGACAACTGAACAAGGTAACTGTTAAGAACAAGTATCCTCTTCCTCGCATCGATGATTTGTTCGATCAGTTACAAGGTGCTTGTACCTTCTCAAAAATTGATTTGAGATCCGGTTACCATCAATTGAAAATACGGGCAACGGATGTGCCCAAGACTGCCTTACGGACCAGGTATGGACATTATGAGTTCTTAGTAATGTCTTTTTAGCTTACGAATGCCCCTGCTGCTTTCATGAGATTGATGAATTGGATTTTAAGCCATATCTGGATCTCTTTGTCATTGTATTCATTGATGATATATTGGTATACTCAAAGAGCAAGAAGGAACATGAGGAGCACTTGAGAATTGTATTGGAAATGTTGAGGGAGAAAAAGCTTTATGCCAAATTCCCCAAGTGTGAGTTTTGGCTAGATGCAGTGTCCTTCTTGGGGCATGTGGTTTCTAAGGATGGGGTGATGGTGGATCCTTCCAAGATCGAAGAAGTGAAGAGTTGGGCAAGACCCACTAATGTTACAGAGGTGAGGAGCTTTGTTGGTTTAGCTAGCTACTACCGTCGATTTGTCAAGGGGTTCTCTTCTATTGCTTCCCAATTGACAAGTTTGACTAAGCAGAATGTTCCATTTGTATGGTCGGACGAGTGCGAAGAAAGCTTTCAGAAGCTCAAGACTTTGTTGACTACTGCACCCCATTCTCACCTTGCCAGTGGAAGGTAAGAATTTCATTGTCTATTGTGATGCATCCTATTCGGGTTTGGGTTGCAGTGCTAATGCAAGAGAAGAATGTAATTGCTTATGCTTCAAGCAATTAAAGGTGCACGAACGTAATTACCCGACCCATGATTTGGAGTTAGCGCGCGGTAGTATTTGCATTAAAGCAATGGAGGCACTATTTATATGGGTTAAGTGTGAAGTCTATACGGACCATCGTAGCCTACAGTATGTCTTTACTCAGAAGGATTTGAACTTGAGACAGAGGAGATGGATGGAACTACTGAAGGACTACGATATCACTATCTTGTATCATCCGGGAAAAGCTAATGTTGTGGCAGATGCTTTAAGTAGAAAGGCAGGAAGCATGGGAAGTCTAGCTCACTTGCAAGTTTCTAGACGCCCATTGGCTAGAGAGGTTCAGACTCTGGCTAATGACTTTATGAGGTTAGAAGTAAATGAGAAGGGAGGATTTTTGGCCGGTGTGGAGGCAAGATCTTCCTTTCTTGACATGATTAAGGAAAAACAGTTTACTGATGAGAAACTGATCCGGATCCGAGATAAGGTGTTGCGAGGAGAGGCTAAGGAAGCAAAAATCGATGAGGAAGGAGTTTTGAGAATTAAGGGAAGGGTATGTGTGCCCCGCGTCGATGATTTGATACACACTATTCTCAGAAATTGTTCGATTGCATGGGGTTCCACTCTCCATCATATCAGATAGAGGTACACAGTTTACTTCTAAGTTTTGGAAAACATTGCATGCTGAATTGGGTACTAGGTTGGACCTTAGTACTACGTTCCATCCTCAGACCGATGGTCAGTCTGAGCGAACGATTCAAGTGTTGGAGGATATGCTTCGTGCATGTGTGATAGAATTTGGTGGTCATTGGTATAACTTCTTACCCTTAGAAGAATTCTCGTACAATAATAGCTATCACTCAAGTATTGGTATGGCCCCATTTGAGGCACTATATGGGAGGAGATGTAGGTCTCCCATTGGTTGGTTTGATGCATTTGAGGTTAGACCTTGGGGTACTGACCTTCTGAGGGAATCGTTAGATAAAGTGAAATGCATCCAAGAAAAGATTTTAGCGGCTCAAAGTAGACAAAAAGAATATGCATATCGAAAGGTTAGAGATTTGGAGTTTATGGAGGGTGAACAAGTCTTGCTGAAGGTTTCGCCCATGAAAGAGGTGATGCGGTTTGGTAAGCGAGGTAAGCTAAGCCCAAGGTATATTGGTCCATTTGAAGTTCTGAAGCGCGTGGGGGAGGTAGCTTATGAATTAGCCTTGCCCCCAGGACTGTCAGGAGTGCATCCGGTATTTCATGTGTCTATGTTGAAAAGATACCATGGGGATGGAAACTACATCATCCGTTGGGATTCAGTTCTGCTTGATGAGAATTTGTCTTATGAGGAGGAGCCTGTTGCTATTTTAGATAGAGAAGTCCGCAAGCTGAGGTCAAGGGAGATTGCATCCATCAAAGTTCAATGGAAGAATCGACCAGTTGAATAATCCACTTGGGAGAAGGAGGCTGATATGCAAGAAAGATACCCACACCTGTTTACAGATTCAGGTACTCCTTCTCGCCCTTGTTTTCCTTCTTGTGATCGTTCGAGGACGAACGATGGGTAAATTGGTATCTATTGTAACAACCTGTTTATTTGTTTTGAGCAGCAGAGTAGTTTCTGGTAATAACTGTCTGAGTCGACGGATCCCACGACGGACCGTCATGGGCACGACGGACCGTCAAGGGGGTCTCGTTCCAAAACACTTAGAATTCTGAAATTTGGGTACTGAGATCGACTCTCTGAACTCCGCGACGAAGTGGCAGGATGGGCCGTCACAGGCATGACGGGCCGTCACAGACTCTTCAAGGAATTGAGTCTCTGAACTTTGTGACGGAAGCAGCAGGACGGACCGTCGCAGGCACGATGGGCCGTCACAGGCTGCGTAACCCTGACTTGGGTCGGATTTCTGTTAAATGTTTTAAGGGGCGTTTTGGACTATTCCTGCTTATAATTATAAAGTTAGTAGTTAAATATTAATAATTCGATTTCCTGGGGGTTAAAGGAGATAACCTTGAATTAATTAGTGGGTTACTTTGTCATCTTTTATAATTAATTATATGCTAATTAGGGTAAAAAAATGGTTTGAATAAGAAAAATAGAAAGAACAAGAGAGGGAGAACGATCGAGAGAAGAGGGAAACGAAGAGGATAGCAAAGATTTGGAGGATTTGCTTGCTTGATCACAATTCTTCGGTGGAGGTAGGTTATGGTTTATGCTATTTCATAGTAAACTCTTATAGCGGATGATATGTATTGGGTAGTATTGTAAACCCTTTTATATGCTTAATTGTATGCTTGCATGAATGTGATTATATAATTGTGATAAAATAAGCATGATGAGGCTATTGAATCCTAAATCTTGAAAACCTTTTTGTTAATGATGATGCCTTAGTATAAAAGAAGGCTTGATGAACTAAAAGAATGAGGCTACAGGATCGGGTGTCACGTTCCGGCACCAGGATAGTATATGGATTGGGTGTCACGTTCCGGCACCAGGATAGAATATGGATCGGAGTGTCACGTTCCGACACCAGGATAGTATCTGGATCGAGTGTCATGTTCCGAAACTAGGATAGTATGATGAGGATCGGAGTGTCACGTTCTGACACCAGGATAGCAAAGAGAATGAATCTTGAAAGATGTTAATATACTCAATTTAATGAACCTATTTCCCAAATGAGTATGGTATTGAGGCTTGAGTCCTCATGGGTGTACTTGGTGTACTTATTAATGATTATAGTACTTGTTGTTGCTACCTGTTGAGTATTGTAGTTGATTTTATGATATTATCTGATTATACTGTTTTCTATTTTGAGTTGGCCGATGATGATACCTCAGTACTTGTGTTTGTAGTGACCCATACTTGTATGTTTCTTTCTTTGTTATTTGTGGAGTGCAGCAAACGTACCGTCGTCTTCAACTCAACCGCAACACTAGCCAGTCTTTATTACACCAGATTTCAGGGTGAGCTAATGCTTCTAGCTTGGACTGGGTCTTCTTCTTAATGTCTTGATGCCTTGAAGTTCCGGCATGGACTAGCTTTTTATTTATTCTAGCTTCTTAGATACTCTTAGATTTAGAAATTTGAGGATAGATGTTCTTGTGATGATAACTTCCAGATTTTGGGGATAGTAATTGATGAGTTTTTAGAAGTTATTAATTGATTTTGCTAATGAGTTGTAAGTCTTCCGCATTGTATTTTGTTCATTATGTTTGAAATGTTGGGGTTTAGATTGGTTGGTTCGCTCACATAGTAGGATAAGTGTGGGTGCCACTCGCCGCTCGTTTTGGGTCGTGACAACTTCTAAGTTAGTGTCACTTTGATCGTCTTCAAAATTTGATGTCGCTTTAATATACGACTTTTGACTTTATCAATACTATCACCTGCAAAGCTCGACACCGAACGTTAGTATCAATGATGAATAAAGAATAAAAGTAAAGTTGAGGAACTAAATTGAGTCGTTTGGCTTATCCAGATTAGGCTATGATGAGTCCAACGGTAACTTTGATCATGACTCATGACTAGCAATCCTCCTGCACTTTGTTTCTTGCAACTTTGAAAGAATCTATCAGTGTTTGGCCTTAATATTCTTGCAAGATAAAAAGAAACTTGTTTATCACTTGAGGCAATACAAAGAAATAGAGATAAAATGAGATGGGAGATTTTCTAGGTTTTGTTGATGAGTCCACGATGGGTGCAATGACACCTTTTGTCATTATTGACAGCTTTATATAGCTATTTTTGTGACTTCAATGTTCCTGCATCCAAAGAAAAATTCTTAGTTTGAAGGACTGATCTGTGTTGGTCTTGTCTCCATGCTCCTTCTTGCAGTTGGCTTACACGCTCGCCCGTTCTTTATATGACATATTTGATGGAATTTTTGAGGACCCTCCTCAAAAAATTGTCCCGGTCTAAAATATATAAGAACTCTCATAATTTGCTCTGTTAATTCAGAGGTTGATCATTCTTGAATCTTGAGGCCCCTCCTCAAAATTTGTCCCAGTTTACTTCAATAAGTAACAAATGACATTTGTGGAATTTTTGAGATCATCTCAAAAATTCTGTCCCAGTTGCAAACTAGACTATCGTATTTTGAGATGCACCCAAAGCTAATCTCCGTAGAATTTTGATCTTCCGTTTTGACTTGTTAAAGAAGTCCAACTTCAAATGAATTTTTGAGATCCTCTCAAAAATTCTGTCCCAGTTTCCATTATGAAGAGAAATGGAAATCTTACTGGGTATATGACTGAGCCGTTGTGGCGCCTACGTATCCCATTGGAGCAGGAATCAGGTCAAACGTAGTTCCCCTCTCAAGGGTTAACCAAAAATAGGAAGTTTTGATAAAGAAATGACCGAGGCCGACATAGGCCGCCTACGTATTTCATTCTTGAGAAATCAGGTCGAACGTAGTTCAAACAAGAAATGTGCGATACATTTTCAAAAGAAGGTAACAAAACTTCATATGCAAAATTTGGCCAATGTTGGGCATTCTTTTTCTCGAATGAATATCTTCAAATGACTCTGTTCAGAAATGTCTTGTACCCATTCTTGAGCATCCAATATGTCATCCATTCAGGTGGTTTCCTTAATATTGATCAAGTTGTTGTTGATCATGTTTTGTATCTTGTGCTTCAGAGTTGAACAATTCTCTGTGTCGTGTCCAATGGCTCTTGAATGGTAAGCACATCTGTGGTCAGCTCTGTAAAATTTTCCCAAAGGATTGGCTGGTCTTCATTCTATAGGATAGAGCATACCCATTGCCTTCAACCTTTCATAAAGTTGAGTTTGAGATTCCCTTAATGATGTAAATACTTTAGGAGCCTTCCTAAATTTTGGGCAAGGAAATTTTTCCTTATTGACATTATGGTTTTGATATTTCCTTTGAGAAGCTGACCTCATATGAGTAGCCATGACCGTACTCACCTTCTCCACTTTTCCTTTTGATTTATCCATATCACTAATTCTAGTAGATTTTCCATTAGATCCAATGCGGTAAATTTGGTGAGCTTTCCAGTCTTGAAACCATCTTCCAAAGCTTCTCCCACTTTGACAATCTCGACAAATTTTTGTCCCATCATACACAACATTCTTTCATAGTACTCAGGCTCTTGAGTACGAATGAACATTTCGGTGATCTCACGCTCGGACATTTGAGGTTGAACTCTTGCGGCCTCTTTTCTCCAACGAAGAGCGTACTCTCGAAAATTTTCTGTAGACTTCTGTCTGATCTTCTCCAAGTAGTAGAGATCTGGGGCATCTTCTATGTTATGTCCAAATCTTTCCGTGAAATCCTTTGCGAGCGTATTCCAACTTTTCCATAGTTTCAGCTCTTGTGATGTAAGCCACTCCAGAGCTTCTCCACTTAAACTTCGACTGAAGAGACGCATCAATAATGCTTCATTTTTGCCAACTCCCACGAGTTGATCACAATAAACTTTCAAATGTGCTAGAGGATTTCCTGTTCCGTTGAAAGTGACAAACTTTGGCACTTTGAACCCTTCCGGGAGGTCAAGACTCGGATGGATGCATAAATCATTATAGCTCAATCCATCGACTTTGGAAATATAGTGCAACTCCTTCATGGCTTTCCTGATCTCTTCTTTCATATTCAGCTCAACTACCTCTTCTCTTGACCTCCACTCTCTCTCCTGTTCCTTATAGTGATCAAGCTCGGAACAGTTGGCATAAGGTTCATTTGAAGTTGGGATTTGGAAAGTAGTCTTTTGAGGTATGGGTGGAACAATTGAAGGATTCTGGGTATTTTGAGTGGCTTGATAATTTTGGGGGAAAGTTTGAAGATCGGCATTTTGGTTTTGAAGATGGGGGAAGGTTTGAGCATTGTTCGTATTTTGGTTTTGAGGGAGATGGAGGATTTGAAGGTTAGTATTTTGAGGATGTTGTGGTGCTTGACACGATGTGGCGTGACGAGGATTGGGGGTAGTTAAGTCAATGGTGGGAGGATTTTGAGTGGGGTTAGAGAGAATGTTCTGAACTTGTTCCGCGTTTGAGGGAGGAAAGTGGAGTGGAAGTCTTCCATCTCTTGGAGGGTTCAAGGATGAAATTGGATTAGGCAAATCTTGCATTCTTTGCATTTCGACCCTCATTTCGGCGATTTGTTGCATCAACTGCATAATCAATTCATTTTTATCAGCGGCGGCGGGTTGGGCCACGGCAACATCATTCATGTCAATCTCATCATTGTTATCCCCCATTGTTGTCTTTTCTTTTTGCAAATTTGATCAGGTAAGGAATCTTTAGGGGCCTTAGACCTTGTGAAATACGGATGATCAACCAACTTATCAACACAAATCAGTTTTAAATACCTGACAAATGAAAAAACTCAAAAGACCAATGTGTTAGTGCCTGGAGGTGGTAAATAATACAAGATATCACATATAGGTGTAAACACATAAGAGTTGCTTTATTTGGAAATAAACTGGCTCACAAATATAGAGAAACCAATATAGGGAAATGATTAAATAGTCAGGGATTTGTCTACTTGACTTTGGGATTAGTGAAAAAATGTCGACTTGAGTCGAGACAAAGTTGGCGGTATCTTTCATTACCGTACTTTGATTTTGATCGAGATGTAACTCTAATTTCCTTGTAAGAGTTGGAAAAGATAAAATTTCTCAAAATTCTTTTGATTTGAAATGATGAATCTTTTTCTGATATGAGAGTAGTACAAAAAAAGAAAGAAAAAGAAGAACTTTTATTTATTTTTTTATTTTATTTTATTTTTTTTTAGGAAACTAAAGACTCGAAGAGTATTTGAACGCACGTTTGATAGTGACTTGATATTTATGCTTAGGTATCTAAAAGTATTTGAAAAAGAGTGAGCTAGAGTATCTCCAAATAAAACAACATATTCCCATAAGTAGTTATAACAAATATTGCGCGTTATAAACAGATATGTGACCCTTTTGTGCCAAGGGTAGGCCTAGCGATTTGAGGGATGCATACGTCATTTGAAATATTTCATTGCTCCAAAACTCAAATTTATACAAATTTCATGAATAAAACTTAATGGGGATACATAAGGGGTACGACCCTTGTCATTTTTATTTTTATTTATTATTTTTCTTATTCTTTTTCGCGATCTTCGGGTGCCAACGTCTTTGGATGGACCAGTAGCTTTTAAAGCTCTTTCTCTAACTTATAAACTATAATCTAATTCTTATCCTATGAGACAATGATTTTCTCAAACAACGTATACATCCTTCAAATTTAAACACATAAGTATGAACGTCCATTTAGGTCATGTGCCGTTTTGGACTCAAGGTGGTCTTCTAATGGGCCCAACACGCCATGGGTATTGGGTCATTTTGGGCAAATGCGCTATTTTCGGGATTGGGTCTCGCTCTATCCTAGTTTGACTAAGAGTGGGTTGTATTTAAAGTGGAATGGGTAACCCAAGCGGACTACTTGGGCTAGGGCAATTAACGATCGTTGACTATCAAGTAGTCAACTACACTCGTCAGGGTGCCCCGAGAAAATCTTTGGTTAATGAACGACTGCGAACACGCATAATCGTCCTTTAGTGGAAATGAAATAATTGTCGTTTGACGGAAGTATGATATGTTATGCATGCAATGACAATACATGAAAGATTAAACAATTCCGCACAAACAATAAATAAAACAAATTAAACAAGTAGTCAAACAATCAAATCTTGTGGTTACAACTTTAACATCCCCAGCTGAGTCGCCATTCAGTTTTATTTTTTAAAAAAATATTACTACTATTATTCGATTTAAAAATGGAAAAAATATTGATTAGGTTTCGAAAAATCAATTAATCTTATTGTTTAAGAAAAATCGACTTTTCAAAATTATGGAGTCGCCACTTGATTTTGATAAAATCAAGAAAAATTTCAAAAGATTTAAAAACAGATTAAAATCGATTGAAAAGGTTTGAAGTTCAATGTACATCCCGAGAAGGTGTTAGGCCCTTGGGATGCCCGCTAACTTGCGGTTGACCGGCGATTTGACTAAAATGACTTCAATATATATTTTTTAATTTTTTAACTTAATAAGAAATCGTTTTGATATATTCTTTAATTTTTAATTTTTTTTTTGTTTCCTTATTACTTCTAAAGGAAAACATTTAAAGGAGAAACTTAAGGAAAATGGTGATAAAATAAAACAAAATAAGCAAATAATGTGGTAAATTTTAAAATAGTGAAGATTGACTACCCTTTAGGAGATTATTAAAAGTCTACCACAACATTAATTAATTCAAGCAAATAATAAATAAAGAGGAGAAAAAAAATTGAACTTGGGCCTTATTGCCCAAATTCATTCCATTGGGCTTTAGCCCACCTTTCCTATCTAATTTCAAATATGGACTTGGGCCCTTTCAACAAATTAAAAATCCTGCAAAAACATTTAGGCCCCTTGGGCCTGTTAATAAACTTGCTGAAGGGCCCTGGCCCATTCCTGAAAAAGAATCATGAAGGGTATACATAGAATGCATACTGTATACAGTATATATTTGACCCATTTTGGACCTCTTGAGCCCTGCACCTGTTTGAGTACATATTTTCCATTATTTTTCCCTGTATTCCCGCATTGATCTGCGTATTTGTACCTGTATCATTTTTAACTCTTACTTAACAAGTGTATATCGTTGCCCAATAACGTATGCTAATGTATGGGGGCTGCACCCTACGTCCGCATTATTTGCCTAATCCTGAATTTTAATTAAAATAAGCGTCCCTGTACGTTCCCTGCCAATCATATTTTTTAAGCATATCTAAAATATATCCTTCCCGTATATCTGTGTATACAGGCTGTATATCAGACTATTTTTCAACTTTCGAAAGTTGAAAACTCCTTTTCAGAAGTGTAATTTACCTTCGGTCAACTCAGATTTCGAACTCGGATCCATCTGTACGCCTTCGACATGTATATCAGTGCACAACTGTGTATAAAACATGTATACTGCTGTATACATGTTCTTCAAATCCCTGCAACAACTTTTCCAGCAGTTTCTGCTGGGGGTTTTTTTTCCGACCTGTACATCCTTTTAGGGGTTGGCTGACACGGAAAAAATGTTTTGAGCCTTTATGGCTCAACGAGAAGGTTCAAGGAATCGGTGTGAGGTCCATGAGGACTCGAGAATAGTTTTACATGCAAACAAAGCAAGACAAAGAAGGGAATTAGGAGGGTAAAATTCAATATCACATCATAATATTAATGTCACTCATAAACGGAATAACTATGATAATCCAAGCGATTTACATCAATCAAACCCAACTAGAAAGAAAGTCGGAGACGAAGCGAGATATAACTTAAACAAAATCCTAGAAACTTCGGCTATGCATGCAGGAATGTATGAAAACGACAGCCTATATCTTCATCAAAATTTCAAAAAAATAATACTTCAAACTCAATAATGCAGAAATGGAGCCATTAAGTACGAAGGAAGTGAGCTGCAAAACATATGTTTGTGTTTTTTTTTTTTTTTTTGAAAAGAAATGTAGACAAGAAAAAATGACATGGAATAAGGCAGCCATATACTCAAACTTCACGATAATGAACAGCGGTTTTCAAAACTTAAGGACCTTGATTCCACAACTCTTAGATATGAAATGGCATAACTTGCCGCTAAACTACAACAGCACCTTCAAGATGAATACATGAAGACTATCTAACAAATGATACAAGAATCCAATTCGAACTTATATACACAACGCTAAACACGACAGCAATCAAA
This sequence comes from Solanum peruvianum, assembly GCA_027705065.1. Lineage (NCBI taxonomy): Eukaryota > Viridiplantae > Streptophyta > Magnoliopsida > Solanales > Solanaceae > Solanum > Solanum peruvianum. Next base: position 17,313 of record JAKWJD010000094.1, read on the forward strand.
GCAAGTGACTGTATGCGAGCAGTTCCCAAATAAAACCTAACAGAGCTGAAATATACGAGAAGAAGAAAAAGAAAAGACGACATGGGACTTCACACTCGCTAAAGAAACAGACTGATGCACTCACTGATAGAACGAAACTGATTGACACTAAACGAAAAAAATAAAAAATAAAAAAATCGTCATGCTACATTCCAGATTCAAGCACAGCCAAACGAGGTATAATGCCTCATATTCACAACAATACAAACCCCCTACTCAATATTTTAAGCAAACCACATACTGACCACGGTGATGCAATCAAATATATATTTTTTTTTTTAATATGAATGAAACTTAAAGATAGAAAGCGACGAGAAAATTAAACAAATCACAGAAACAGATTGCCAAACTTCAGAAGAAGCCATCTCAGAACGAAAGAAGAATGGAAATCGTACGAAGCAGGGGATTACCTTTTCGGAGGCAGCAACTGGAACAACGACGAGCAAATGACTTCAACACCTCACACGAAAACTCGAATCCCTGGCGAAGAAGCGAAATCTAGTGGATCTTATACCCAAACACAGAGACACCAGCAGTTTTTCCGTGTATTAGTCGCTTTCAAAGTATTTGCGGTATTTTTTTGAATTTCTGGGCATTTCGATGCTAAATAGAGATGTCTAACTCAAAGAAGGGGTTCCCTTAACTATATTCTCTTTCTCTGCTTCCCTACGAAGGCACTTTCAGAAGAAAAAAAAACAGAAAGAAATTTGACTCCGGCAAATCCTCACAACGAAACCTCAACCAGAATTTTTTCCAACCCCACAAAATCTCCAACCAAAAAGAACTAACCCCCTTAACCTAAGGATGAGGGGGGTTTATATAGAAGAGAGGATTAGGGTTTTGATTTTTGGGGTGGGTAACGCGATTCGGCCTATTACTTTCAAAATTTGAATCAAGAATATGCTGATAAGATGCTTCAAAATTTAACCCATTCCAATGGGAGGGAGGCATATGTGGAGGGTCGAGATGAAGAGATCGTCCTTGCGAGCTACGTGGTGCAATCCCACGCTGCAAGGACGGAGTTTGCAGCCTTCCCTGCTGGAAATTTCGTGGTCGTACGAGCCACAGAGGAAGACGCCAACATCATCCTTCACGCGCGACAGAGAGAGGAGGAACGAGAGGAGGAGAGAGCGTGAGGGAGGGGGTCGCGGGAATGTTGTCGCGTGAAGGGAAGGGATTTCGCGTGGGGGTTTCCATTTTTGGGTTCTGTTGCTTTTCTAGGTTCTTTTGTTCTTTTCTAAAGAAGGTGTGGTGAGAGGTGGAAGAAGGAAGAGGAGAGGGGGCTTGGGTCGGGTCAGACGGGTCGAGGGGGATGGGTTAGAAAGGGAATTGGGCTTGAGGGATTGGGGCGGTTGAAAGGGGGGAATTGGGTATATTACTTTAGTGGGTTGAGGGGGATTTTGGGCTTGCTTAAGGGATTTGGGCCGCCTGGGATTTAATTTAGTATGGGCTGGGTAGGTAGAAAAATTGAAATAGGACAAAAGGGAAGGGGCCCAAACTAGGTTCTTCAAAGTGAATTAAAAGGGAAGAAAAGTTAAATTTAAAAGTTGGCCACTTTTAACCTAAAAAAACGAAAATTTGTTAAACCTTGAAAAGAATGAATTTGTATTACTTATTCAACGAGCTCCCCCTTTTTAGTAATATAATTATAAATAGTGATTCAAAGTGTAATTATAATTTAAACTAAGATAAGTTGCTTACTAAATTTAAAATATTTTTGAGATGATATTGAATAATCATGACATATACTAATTATATATAAAAATATATATTATCTAAAGTTACGGTAAAAGTATTCAAAGTAACATGAAATATTATTATTATATTCGCAAAATTTATGGAACTAATTAATTTAGATTATTTGAAAAATTTAGGAAGCTCGATAATTAACTTATACCGACGTGGGTCAAAATTGGGTGTCAACAGGTAAGCATGAATTTCATTTCGGGTTTCTTAAGATAGATGGCAAAACATCAATAATGGTGGTGGTAGACAGGTTTTTGAAATATTCTATTTTCATTGTTGCACCTGAATTATGTTCATCTGACATTGTTTTTTATTTGTTCTATAAGTATGTGGTTAAATACTTTGGTGTTCTGACTGACATTGTAAGTGATAGGGATACAAGGTTTACATGTAAGTTTTGGACAGCTTTGTTCAACATGATGTACACTGAACTAAATTTCTCTACTGCAATCATCCACAAATAGACGAACAAACGGAAAGGATTAATCACTTGTTGGAAGAATACTTTAGGCACTATGTGACAACAAGTCAATGGAACTGACTTGCATTGTTAGAAACTGCGCAGTTTTGTTATAATCTGCATAATTCATCTACAACATAAATGATCCCTTTCGAAATAGTTTTAAGCAAGCAGCCTATGACACCATTGGATGTTCCTAGGTCTAAAAATCAGGGGAAATGTCCAGCAACGTACAAGGTTGCATGAGACAGACTTGAGATGTTATCTGAGGCACAAGACAACTTGCCCAAGGCTCAACGGCGCGTGGAGAAGTATGATATTCAACATCGTCGCTCAGTAGAGTTTAATATGGGTGACTAGGTGCTGCTGAAACTTACTCCACAAATCTGGAAACAGATTGCAAGTAAGATTAGACATCGAGGTTTGATTCCTAAATATGATGGTCCATTCGAAGTGGTGAAACGAGTGGGCAAAATTTCTTATAGATTGAAACTGCCAGAAAGGTTAAAGATTCATCCCACTTTTCATGAAAATTTCTTAAAATCATACTTTGCATATGCAGATGATCCGGACAGAAACAGGTTAAAGAGGGATCCTCCATCAGTACCTACACAGTCTCAAAGTCATGTTATATAAATATAAACATTTAATACTAAAATTGCTATCCTTTGCATATTCATTGCCTTTTGTGAAAATTGGAATAAAGTTAAAACATGAATATGCATGATGCCGGATGCTTTAACAAGGTAAGCACAACTTACCATACTTCATTATTACTACATTGCACTTTTACAATTTAAAATGCTTCTTTTCACAACTACAGGTATTTTGTCAATTACATCGTCAGAGCAAGATGACTATTATCACCACCTATTCAGTTTCTTTCCAAATATGTAATAGCATCACATAAATGCCTATATACAGTGCAATTACAAATGTAATGTATACATAATGTATGTATAATATATTATTATAAGTGGGAAGCTTCTAACCTCAAAGTTTAATTACCATTTTACCCTTCACTTTTTTCTATTTTTTAAAATGTAAGAGTATTTTTAATAATAATTAATAATAAACTTTAAAGTAATAAATATATAATGAAAGATAATAGTCATTCAAACAATGAAGTTCAAAATTTCAAAACATCTCTTATTTAATTTTAGAGAAAAGACATAAAGACACCATCGAAGTTGTCTCATATTTGTATAAAGGCACCTAAACTTTTAAAGTATCCTATCACCCCACTAAACAACTATATATCATTGTAAATTGGTCATTTTTACCCATTCCATCGTCTATGTTGTGCGCGTGTTGCTTACTTTCTAGGTAACCCGACCCGACCCTTTTTTTGAAGAAAATTCGTGAACTCCTTTTCATTTCATTTCTCAACTTTTTCCTAAAATCAAACGAAATACACAGTGTTGATGTTGACGATAGTGTTGTTGTTGATGATCTCATTTTTTATCATTGTTGATCGTTGTTGATGTGTATTTGTGAAGATTCTTGGAGATTGAAGGTCTAATAGGTTAGGGTTCTAAAACAGATGATAAAAATCTTCACCTTTTTTCGATTATTCTGATTTTATATATTATTATAGTGTAGAATTATTAGAATCGACCTCTTACAGTTGACATTGTTAGGATATTTTTGAGTATGTTAGGTAATCGACTTAGTTAGTGTAGGGTATTGTGTTATTGACTTAGTGCGACTGTTAGTGATTAGGGTTTTGTAATTGTGTTTAGGTTAGGGTTAGATGTTATCACTTAGTTCGAATCTTATTATTTGTCTCTTATACATTTGTAGACTTCAATTTGTACATTATCAACTGCTATTTTAGTGTTTGTTCTGTTAGTACTGTTAGAGCTAAATGTTAGTGCTTTTTTTTCTACTTTTGTTAGTTAGTGTTTTCTGTTGTTGTTGTTTGTTAGTGATTATGTTTGTTGTGTACAACTTGTTAGAGTTAGTTATTGAAATGTGTATTTGAATTGTGTTTGTTGTTGTTACATGCTTTTTTAGGATGACTTTTACTCTGATAACTTTTTAAGATTGTATCATGGGGGGGGGGGGGGGGTAATAGAATTTGGTCGACCACCTAAATATATTGGGGGGCATGTGACAAAACTAGGATATACAATAGATTGTGATTTTTTTCATCAAGTGGGAGGGTTAATGGTCTTTGTTGATAATGATAAGGTTATATTTGACCTTTTCAATATCATAAATGATGGGGATACAGTGGAGGTGTATGTTTTTCATGGGGTTAGTAAAGCTAATCAGGCCCCACTTGAATTGGAGTTTGTCCCCCATGTTATTGCAAGTTGGTCAAAAAATTGGAAAGGAGTTGAAAGAAGATGAGTGTTTTGGAGGATTGCTAAATCCACATATGAAGCTGAGATGAAGGAAAATATAGAGACAATGAGGAAATTAGGACAAGAAGGTTTGGATAATCTTTTATGGTACAATTTGAATACATGGTGCAAGAAGTATTTAGAAGAATATAGCAAATGTGATGTGGTGGACAACAATATGACAGAAAGCTTTAATGCTTGGAAGTGTCTGCAAGGTATAAACCATCATTACAATGCTTGAGGAGATGAGGGTGAAGATGATGAAAAGAATTGGTGATTTCAGAGAGTTCTCAAACACACTGGATCACTGGTATAATCTCCTACGTCTTTGAAGATTTTGCAAGAAAACATTCAAAATTCTATGCAATGTAACTTGACTGGAATGGAGAAAGAGGTTTTGAGATTAAACACCATGGATTTACACACACTGTGGACATTGTTAATAGGAGGTGTAGTTGCAAATCCTGGCAGCTCAGGGGAAATCCTTGTCCTCATGGTGTTGCTACCCTTCATTACAAAAACTTGAAACCAACCCACGTTTTTGAAACCAACCCATTATGTGGCTAGCTATTATAGCAAGGAAACCTACCTCAGCACATATGCTTATTTTTATTCAGTCCCATGAATAACATGAAAATGTGGCCAACCTCAAATAATCCAATTGTAACCACCAAAGATCAGAAAGTTGCCGGTACCAGGTAAGGTTAGAAGAAAGGAAGCAGATGAAAGCAGAAAAACTGGAAAGTTGAGCAAAAGAGGTGCTGTAATGACTTGTAGAAATTGTGGCACACAAGGACACAATAAAAGGGGATGTCCTACAAGAAACCAATCTGGTCCAAGTAAATCAACTGAACCATGTTCTCAGTCAAGAAGTACTGGTCCAAGTCAGTCATCTGAACCATCTTCTCAGACACAGGTACTTTTATTTGTTACTCTCAAATGTATATATAGATGTATATGTATTTATATATTAATATACAGGCTACTGAAAGTGGTAGAGGAAAAGTCACATGAAGAGAAACAAGAGGAAGAGCAAGTGGTAGAGGTGTTCCAGCTCAATCACATGGAAATGTTACCAACACAGAGGTAATATATCTATTTTATTATATCATTGTCAGATAATATAGATATGCTTTAATATTTTGATTTCAAAGTACAGACTGTAAATGGTAGAGGTAGAGGTACAGGTAGAGGAGCAGGATTAGGGAGAGAAATGGCTCAAGAAAGAAATGTGAATGAAGGACTAAGTAGAGAAAGAGGAATGACTCAACATAGTCAAACTAGTTCTGAAGCAAACTGCAGTGGAGGAGGCCTAGGAAGAGGGAAGAGACCAGTAGAACATGAGGACACCAGTGGAGGACAAACAAGACCTTTTAAAAGGCCAAAAATGGTAGGTGTTGGCATATACCAAGCTGAAGATGGATTTACAACTCTCAATGTAAGTTTACAACTATCAATGCAAGTTTACAATTGTCATTGCAAACCTAATTGTCTAATATTTGAGTGTATATTTATTTGACTAAGCAGCCTGGATTGCCAAGTAGAAGAGTCATCAATATTGGTACAAAAGTTACAAAGAGGGCTGATGTTGTCACTGGTGATATTGAGTACGTGGATTCAAATGGAAAGGGAAGACAACTATTACCAGTAGCAACCTGGAAAGAATGAGGGCTTAAAAGGTTATCCAAACTAGGTCTGTAGCTGCTGCGAATGCTGCTAATAGCCAAGGCCAAACAACTTCAAGTAGAAAGACTTATGTGCCATGGAAGTAAGGCCTTTTGATGTTGTCTTGTTCATTTTGACAAACAAAATTTAACTATGCATATTTTTGTGTTGTTTTTTATTGGAAACAAACTCAGTTTTGCGTGTAACCAAACAAACTTGAATGGTTGGAATCAAACTCGATTATGAAGTCTTCTTTTTAGTAAGTTTTGTTATTGCCTTTTTAATTATAATTGACATATTTGTGAAGTTTCTCAAATGGTTGCCATGATAATATAGATAAGAGACCCAAATACATTAACTAATTGTTTAAATCATAACAATTTCGACAACAAAGAACAATAATAACTTGAACATTCAACAAATTCTATCCTTCAAGTTACACACATCTACAAATAGCAAGATCAAGACAATTAGCTTCTAGGTACACACACCTACAATTTCAAAAATTTGAAAGTAACTAAACATGTCTATGGCAATTTTGGTTGCACACACCTACAACTTCCATCCTTCAAATTTTTCGTTAGACTTAAACATTGAAAACACACAATAATGATCAAGACGATTAGCTTCAAGTTACAACATTTGCCCTTCTTTTTCTCCTTCATCATGACTTGGTTACTTTCAACACGACTTTCATAAGATGTCAATACTTCTTCCAACTCCTTAATTCTCTTTGCTAATCTTGGAATAACGTACTTGGATCGTATATCAACTTCTTCTCGATCCCTCCATCTAAAGAAGTTGCACGCATCCTCCTAAAATACGCAAAACACAAACTAAAGAAAAATACATAAACAGAAGATCTCCATAAAAGAATTAGTAAACATACACGATAGCGTGGACAAGACCAAAATCTTCGAGCTGGGTTATGCTACACCATGAAGTTTGCGTTGATAGTAAGTCACCATGTTTGCATCGCAGTTTCACTCGCAACATCAGACCATTCTCATCATTACAAATACGATTCAACATTATATTTGACATTTTCAATAAAAAACTAATCACAAAATTGACAAGAAATTCAACCATAAAAAACTTCAAATTAACGTTTCTACTGGAAATTAAAAGAGAAAAGACGAATTCCTACCTTATTTTTTTGAGGAAGATGACGAAGTCGTCAAAAAGAGAGTACCAATATTGTTCATGCCATGGAAATCAAAATTTTAGAGCTACCAACGGCTATTTTTGAGTTTAAATTGGGGAAGATACAAAAATTAATTAAATAATTAATATTAAAGAAAGAAAATGACATGTGACTGTTTTAAACTGGTAAATAAAAATAAAAAATGGCCCATGACGCGTTTAACGTGCGTGTAAACAACCCAGATGAGTTAATGGGTAAAAATGGTCAATTTACAATGATATATAGTTGTTTAGTGGGGGTGATAGGACACTTTAAAAGTTTAGGTGTCTTTATGCAAATATGGGACAACTTCGATGGTGTCTTTATGTCTTTTCTCTTAATTTTAAGTGAAAGAATTTGAAGAGTTCCATTGATAAAATCATATACATGATTTTTCCAACAAATACACTATTTTGATGTCCTTTCATGATAATAGCATGTGAATTGATTTATCTCACAAAATTCTTCTTCAAATTTTTCATGTTTCTTTTGATCAATAAATTTTAGACATATATATATATATATATATATATATATATATATATATATATATATATATATATATATAGGTAGAACTAATATTACATGTTTTGTTTCATTCTTTTCAAAAAAAAAATTATGTTTTTAACGCAACAGGTGATAAATAATTCTAGAGAGTTTTTCATTTGGACAAAAAGTCTGCTCAACATTCATGAGGTAAAAAACCTACATGTGTGAGAAAGAATATGTATGTTATTTTGTTAATTTAGACGGTAAATTCTTGGAGAATATCGTATATGTATTAGAATTTAATCATTTCAGTGCATTCGATGCATTCTTCAAGAAGGTTAAAGGCGTCATGGACATTTATTTGTTGTTTGGTAAGTATTATTTTTCATTTCAAGGTTGCATATTTTTACTTAGTTCATTGTTTGTTACATTCAATTTTTTTGGTTGAAGAAAGGTAAATTGACTACTTTTTCTTGAATAATGACAATGAAAAGAAAATAAAAATTTTCATTTACATGTCTGATGTACAAATCTTCTTTTAAAGATTATGTTTATTATAACAAGTTGATTATCATGTAGTGAACACTCTAGGTTATTGGATAAGAGAATTGAATAATTCCTGTAATTAGTTTTTTCTCATAATTATTTCTACAAAATTAGCATGCATTATATTTAATGTGCTTTTTTAGAATTTATAAATGATTTACTACTTGTATGAAAATAAATCATGGTTTGATTTCATATTTGTAAATAAATACCCTAATAACGAAAGACGAGGAAGCGTTGAAGAAGAAAAACGGTATTGCTAAATATTTTTATATCATGCAACTTTATGTTTTTATTGATTAAATTTAGAACTTATTATTTCATTTATTCTATCTAGGAAAAAAAGTATTTGGATAAAAAATCTCATAGATTCTTTATACTCATTTTAAGTAGTGTATACTCCTTTAATTTTTAAACATAAAACAATATTATTAATAATTTTTATACTTTTTAAAAAAATGTGTATTGACTGATATAGGTAAACGAACGGAGGGCAAGTCAAGAAATATTATTATTTTTATTATAAGTGAGAAGATCTTAACTTTAAAATAGGATTATGATTCTACCCTTTTACTAATTTAATATTATTAAAGAAATAATCAATAAAATATTACTTAAATAATACTTATATGGTATTAATCCATTATGTTTCTAGGTAGGATTAATTAAAGAAATGTTTAATTTATTTTTTATTCTAAAATAGAGTTCGGTAGATGAAGTGTTTCGTAACAACAAAAGACAGTAAATATATTCAAAATATCCTTTAACATAAAGAACAAAAATGTCTTTTGAATTACCATACATCTTTATATGACACATATTTAGATTTTAGTAAGAAACTTTAAATATTCTCAACTTTAAATAATCTAATTCTCATAGATGTTATGTATATCATCAATTTTAAATGACTTTTACAATTCCAAACTTGTAACTATAAATACCAAAAAATTATCTTCAAAATCACTTTATATTAATGCATACACTTAGTTATTCCGATGTATAATTGTTGATGAATGATTATTGGTGGATGTAATTACACTGACACATTGTTCAACACAATTACTTTTTGTTGATGTGTGCGCTTTGTTATTCTAATGTATAATTATTGATGGATAATTGTTGATGAATGTAATTGTTCATCACATATGCAATAAAAAAGAAATAGATCTGTTTATGCTTTTGTTAGTTATTGAGAAAGTTCCTCTATTCTTATAAACTATAATTATTTCTCTCTTTAATTTTTGTTATTTAAAAGTTTTAGAATTCATTAGCTATTTTATTGTTTTTAATCTACTCTATTTCATTTTATTTTTGAATTCATTAGCTAATTTGGTATTACACTCTCTCTCTCTTTTGATTACTTAATTTTATGAATAACTATTTATACATATTGTAACTGTATTTAAATAATTTACCACTATTTATACTAAGTAGCGTGTAATATAAATATATTTACTATTCTGAAATTTAAATTTTTAAGTATGTATACATTTTATAGTAATTACAAGGAATAAACGTGCAACGCACGTTTCAAAATCTAGTATTTATATAAGAGCTACCAATATTTGTGAAAATAATCACTTATTTTTGTATTGGGGGCAACCACCATCTAGTCTTTAAAATACTTATGAGATTCAAAATAAAGTACATTGTTGGGTAGTTCATTTAATTTTAGTAGTGTTTTGTGAAACTTATTTGACAAGACTATTTTTGTATCTTTTTTCACTTGAGTGGATCAATTACGACATGTGAAACTTACGTAAATATATTATAACAAAAAAATTATTTATCATTTATAATATATTATTTTTTTCACTTGATCACTTTTAATATATTTATAATATAATTTTAATATTATTATAAAGAATAATTTATTAATTACGTATAATATAAGTTTTATTGAGGATAATATATTTATCACACATTTTAATACACTTATAATACAATGTGTTGATTTATTACCAAACAAGCATAATATATTTAAAAAATAGTTATAATCCATATATATTGCATAATATATTTAAAAAATAGTTATAATCCATATATATTGTGTAATAATATGTATTGCTATAAATAACAATAAATAAAAAATTTCACTAATATCAGTAATTATTTATTAAAAGGTACTCATCCAACTAATTTTTTATTCATAGGGTATTTCTTTTAAGTACTCACATAGAGTGGCTTTTCATATCTATACCTATTATACCCAGTTTTAAATTCGTAAAATTAGAATGATCAGCTTTTACCAATAAATTTAATACATAGAATTTAGTATCCTTAAATTTAGTTTAGTCTATTACACCAGTTTGAAATGATTTTCTATGCGTATTATCATATACAAATTTTGTTCACATCACATACCACGTATAAGTATAACTTGTTCTTTCCCTGAGATTTTAGATTGTTGAAACCTACATAAACACACAGACGTACACACACACATGACATATCACAGTGGAAGGATGTCACCGAAGTTTAATATTATAATATCGTATAAAACGTATGATTACTCTTGACAGGTTATAAAGACAAGTCATTATCAAGTTTCACTATAAAAGATGAAGATAAGACTCTATTCAGCAAAGGAAAGACTTAACATACACAAAAAAAAAAAAAAGAAGCGGAGGGAAGCTTACGGGATCGGGGGAGACCAAAAGAATCAACAACAATGAAGTCAACGACAAAACAAGTCCGCAAAAGGCCTCAACAATTGTAAAATGGAGAAGTGCTAGAATTGTGGAAAGAAAGGACATTATGCTAGAGATTGGTGAGGTTTTGATCAAACTAAGTCATAATATAAAACAATTCACCAAAATAATATGTTTTTCTAAAGTTTTACAAAACTAGTATAAACATATTTCGCAGTAACGTTTTAGGGTATATTTTACTTTTTTATAGCTGACGGCGTTAGATTGATACACGTAACTCAAAGTAACATTTTACTCCTAAAATGTTACTGTGAGTAACGTTTTAGGAGT
>JAKWJD010000095.1:0-28736 GCA_027705065.1 Solanum peruvianum
ACTATTCTTTATGAATTTTACAAACTTATTCAATGTACTACTATATTGATACTTCATTTGGATAAGGTATGTTGGGACTTGTCCCAATGATTGGCATACCCTTGGTTATGAATTCATTGAGTTACATTGGTCATTCTTAATTTGGTATAAGTTAGTCATTACCCGATTTTATATCATATTTTGGAAATAACATTGTAAGCCAATTTATTAACATAAACGAAACATTCACTAAACACTGGTCATGAGAATATCATTAGCCAATTCACTTAATTTCATGTATATACTATAGTAATCTCATGATTTTAATCAAGTCAACTTTTAATAGTAAACTAAACTTCATAGAAAACCCATAACAATATCATCTTCTCGAACACAATTAGGCATTACAACATTCTTTATATTATGTAAATAATACTTTAATCATACAGATCTAACCTATAGGTCTCATTCGACATTATCAAATCAAGAAACCTACACATATTGATCAGTTCGCACAACAAACCAACAACCTGCTCGATATTTGCATTATACATACCATGAAAATTGGAAAGAGGGAGAACTAGGGAGATGAACATTCGTTTCATTGAACAACCCTAGTTTAATTTTCTTGAATTAAAAATGTATGAAAAGACTCTTGGAGAAAGGGATCCAAGAGATAAATCTCATACCTTATTGTAGATTTAAATTTATGAATATCACCTTGTACTTTATATGAAAACATTGAAGAATCACCTTGAAATCCGCCTTAAGAGAATTGTTCAGTGTTTTTCCATTCGTTTGTTTACTATTTTGCAATCGTGAGGTTTTCTATGGATAAACGTGAGTCTTGGTCTTAGGAACTGAATATTGACTAATTAAACTTAGGATAATTAACCTGATTAAATAAATCAATTGTCTAATTACCAAAACGCCCCTCTTAATTGATTAAAAATAGGAGAGCATTTAACTTAGCCAAATCTGAAATATTTCTAAGGGTCTCGGCCTTGACTTTGATTTTTAATTAATAAATTAAGTTTCTATTTTAATGAATTAAGATACATAGGGCAATTGAAGTACCCCTAAGTCAGTAGGACCATAACCAGCCTCTTTGGACCATCCTAGGTTAGATACTAGGATGTTTCTTTTGTTAGTTACCCGGGTAGTGTCACACGGTTAGGTCTTAGGATTTAGGGTACACTAGTTAGTTATTTTTTATTAGTCCTAGGTTAGTTAATTAGGTAAGTTAGTTAGAGCCTAGAGTTGTTTTTGGAAGCTAGGCCGCACATGGCTTTACCCGTGTGTGCGCCTTCCCCCTAACAGCCCTAACCGAATTCGGTCGGGCTTGGTTGCTTGTCTCTTGGCTGGTTAGAACATGTGTTGCACATGTTCTTGCACATGTGTTGCTGATAATTTCTTTTCCAAGGACTCTCACAATGTTCTTCGGCACTATTTAATCTACATGATCATTTTAAATGATCATGTGTTATGGTGCCCAGGCTTGACACTTGGATGTCTCGTACCTAATGTGCACAACTAAGAAATTAATATTTTATATTGGGGTCTTCATTACAGGTTCAATTCCTAAACAAGCTTGGGTTGGAGAATTTTAACATCAAAGTATATCTTAATACATACAAATCGAGTAACACCCTTAAGCCAATATTCTTTAGCATGCCCAATATTAGTCAATATTGGGAATTGGAATGCCTATGTACCCCAATACATATTCTTAAAACCTAATAAACTCTTCACTAGACAAGTACATTTTCTAGAATGTTACAGATCTACCCGAAGACCCTCCTGAAAGAGAGATAGAATTTGACATAGACATCATCCCAAATACTCGTCCTATCTCTATTCAACCATACAGAATTGCACCAGCTTAGTTAAAAGAACTAAAACAGCAATGGAAAGATTTGATATATATATGCTTCATTTGACCAAGTGTCTTACCTTGGAGCGTTCTGATCTTGTTTGTAAGAAAAAAGGATGGGTCCCTCTAGATGTGTATATACTACCTGCAATTTAATAATGTGACTATTAAGAATAAATACCCTCTTCCAAGGATAGATGATATTTTTGATCAACTTCCGGGTGCTTCTTGTTTTTGCAAGATCGACCTTAGATAAGCCTATCATCAGTTGAAAATACGGGAATATGATATTCCAAAGACAACTCTGAGAACAAGGTGTGGGCATTATGAATTTTTGATTATGTCCTTTGGTTTGACAAATGCACCTGCAACGTTCATAGATCTATGAAAAGAGTTCTCAAACCTTATTTAGATCTGTTTGTCATCGTCTTCATTGATGACATACTAATTTATACAAGGAGGGAAGAAAATCATGCAAGTCACCTTAGGATTGTTCTTCAGACATAGAGAGATAAAGAGCTACATGTCAAGTTCTCCAAGTGTGAGTTTTGGCTTATGTTTGTGGCATTTTTAGGTCACATTCTTTCTGTTGAAGAGATGAGACTTGATGCTCAAAAAAATGTAGCAGCTCTGCGTTCCCTAGACCCACCTGTCTAACAGATATAAGAAGTTTCTTCGGTTTGGGCGGCTATTATAGGAGATCTGCTGAAGGATTCTCATCTGTCTCTTCTCTTTTGACAAATCTAACTAAGAAGACGATCAAATTTAAATGGTCTGAAGCTGGTAAGTAATCTTTCAGGAGTTGAAAAAAAGACTGACTTCCGCTCTGGTTGTGACCTTACCATAGCGTACTCTAGGCTTTGTGGTGTATTGTGATGCATCAAAAGTTGTCTTGGTTTGTGTATTGATGCAAAATGGCAAGGTTATAGCTTATGACTCTAGACAGTTGAAAATTTATGAGAAAAAATATCCACTCATGACTAAGAATTGGTTGCAGTAGTGGTTGATTTGAAGATATGACGTCACTATTTTTCTGATCACCATGTTGATATATCACTAATCACAAGAGCCTCCAATATTTTTCACCCATGAAAAAGTCCAACTGAAACAGTAAAGGTGGTTAGAATTACTCAAGGATTGTGACATGAATATTCTCTACCACCTAGGTAAGGCAAATACGGTTGCTGATCCCTTAAGCAGGTTATCCATGAGGAGTACTTCTCATATTGAATAAGAGAAGGGGAGTTACCTAAAGATGTACACAGACTTGCACGTTTGGGAGTCAGACATATGGATTAAAGAGAAGAATACATAGTGGTGACAAATGAGTCTTAGTCATCCTTAGAGTTGAGGTGATAGAGAAACAAGACCAAGACCCTATTTCACTTGATTTGAAGACAATTGTCCATAACCAAGGAATATTATGTGTGCATAAGGTTGATGTACTCCAAGAGAGTACCCTGGAGGAGTCTCATGGCTCAGAATATTCCATTCATCTGAGTTCTATCAAGATGTACAGCGACTTGAGAGAGGTTTATTGGTGGGATGTTATGAAGAAAGATATCGCAGAGTTTGTAGCCAAATGCTCAAATTGTCAGCAAGTCAAAGTGGAGCACCAAAGGCCCAAAGGTTTTTCTAAAACTTTAGAAAATCCAGAGTGGAAGTGGGAGATGATTAATATGCACTTCATCACATGCTTGCCAAGATCTCGAAGGCAACATGATTTTATTTGGGTGATTGTGATAGAATGACAAAGTTAGCCCATTTTTTACTTGTAAAGACTACCTATTCGATAGTGGATTATTTTAAGTTGTACCTTCAAGAAGTGGTGAGGATTCATGGAGTTCCGGATTCCAGTATTTCAGATAGAGGTGCATAATTTACTGTACACTTCTAGAAATCATTCCTGAAAGGTTTGGGTTCAAAAGTAAAGTTGAGTATTGTTTTTAATTCTCAAACAGATGGACAAAAAGAGTTTACTATAAGAACTTTAAAGATATGTTGAGATCTTGTGTGATCAACTTCATGGGAAATTGGAATGATCATATGCCTCTCATTGAGTTCTCTTACAACAGCATATATCATTCGAACATCCAAATGGCTCCATATGAAGCTCTTCACAGGATAAGGTGCAGATCTCCTATTTGGTGGTTTGATGTTGGTGAAGCAGGGTCGATAGGACTGAATTTAGTTCACCAAGCTATGGAGAAGGTGAAAGTTTTTCAATAAAGGTTGAAAAGAGCACAAAGACTCCAAAAGTCCTACCCACATGTTAGAAGAAGTCCATTAGAGTTTGAGGTACATGATTGAGTGTATCTTAAGTTTTCGCCCAAGAAAGGAGTAATGAGGTTTGGTAAGAAAGGGAAATTTAGTCCTCGGAATATTGAACCTTATAGAATCTCCAAGAGAGTGTGCAATGTGGCTTATGAGTTGGAGCTACCCCAAGAGTTAGAAGAAGTTCATCCAGTATTCCATATTTTCATGTTGAAGAAGTGCTTGGGTGATCTTTCATTGATAGTACCAACCAAGAATGTTGGGATTAAGGATAAATATCCTATGAAGATATTCTTGTTCAGGTTTTACATACTTAAGTTCGCAAGTTGAGGACAAAGGAAGTTGTTTCAGTCAAGGTCCTTTGGAGGAGCCAATTAGTTGAAGAAGCGACTTGGGAAGCGGAGGAGGATATTAAGAAGATATATTTACATCTCTTCAAATCCGGAGAGAATGTAGATCAAGGTACTAAATTCTCTTCTTAACACTGTTCAAAGAAAATGCAGATTAAGGTACTAAATTCTTTTCTTAACACTGTGTAAGGGTATGTATAAGCATGTTTTTACATGCTTTTGTTTGTTGAGTGCTGAAATGATATACTACCCTTAGCTTAGTGAAATAGTTCTTATTCGAGGACAAGTTTTCCATAGGGGGAGATATTGTAACATATCATAACTTAATTAACTAAGAGTAAGCTAAGAAACAAAGAATAATTAATTTTGGGAAATACGTAGGGAAATCTGGAAAATTTCCAGCTTTCAAAAGTGAGTTTTTTTCATTTTCAAACGACCATAGCTCCCAGCTCAGGAAAAGTGTGGATTAATTTTTTATATGGTTGGGAAGATCTTTCCAACGCCGCTGAGTTTGCACAAATCCAAATTCCTATGGGGGGAAATATGTCTTTCGAAAGTTGGTTTATTAGACTGAGGAAAGTCCAATCCTGATTTTAGTAAGGAGAACGTTGTCTTTTCACCCTAGTATTGCCTAAATCGCTTTAAGGGTTATTTAGGGGTAAAGGCCAAGTCCCACAACAATTTTAAAAAAATTAAGAACGCTTAGAGATTGGGAGAGAAGAGAAAAGAAAAGTCAGATCAAGAATTGTCCAAAAACACCAAGATCGTTGCATGGATTTCGTCAGTGGTGATCCCTATCGAGGTATATGAGATCATTCGGTGTTGAGTCCTTTCACCCACCCTCTGAATTTATTCAATACAGAAAATTAGAGTTTATTTGACTGAAAATCTTAAATTTTTGATGTAAAGTTGTGAAGTTCTTATTGGTTGAATTATAGTAGTTTTAAGTCATGTTTCCGGACTGTTTTCATGTACAATTTATTAGGTAACGGGGTTTTTTTGTATCTTAAGTGTTTTAGGTATGATTCATGGAATTTTAGGATATTTAGAGATGAAAAATAGAGAAGAAAAGTTAGAGGTCCCATTAGATAACATTTGGGGCACAACGCCTGCCAGAGCGCCTCAGGGCAGTCTGTGTCGACAGGCCCAGGAACGCCGAGCCAGCCAAAGCGCCCTAGACCAGGGTATGTCTGACAGGCCCTGGCACCACGCACCTCTTAGAGCGCCAAGAACCCGTGGAGACCTAATTTTTTCCCTATCTTTTCGTACTAATTCCTAAGTGATGTACCTTTCATTCCTAGTTGATTCCAACACTCTAAAGTAAATATAAACATAATTAAATCATCGTAAGCATGACATTATGATCCTTGAATCTATAAGCAAATTCAAGGGAACCTAAGATCAAAGTCAAAGAAGTTAAGAGTCAAGTTTAAAAGTTAAGAAGCAAATCAAGTGATTTCTTTAAGTTTTTAAAAGGTTCGTGAACAATCCTTTAACTTTGATTTAAGGCTCAAGTTACAAGTCCAGTAAAGAGAAAGAGTGGATTAAATTCTCAAAATCTACAAGGGAACTATGTATTCCATAAGAGTTAAAGTTTCAAGTTAAGTACTATCAAGAGTTAAGTTCATTTCTGTAAAGGTACAAGGGGGACTAAGTATTCAATAAAGGTTGATCAATGTTTCACGTTTCATTTAAAAGGAAAACAAGAAGTTCCAAAAGAGTTTTGAACTTAAGAGGGGAACATTGATTTGAAGAGGAGCTTTAAAAGTTAATGGATTCAACAAATTATCTCAGCCCAAAGGAAGGAAGTTTTATTAAAAGTATGAACTAAAGCATGTTTTGGGAGTAGTATTGAGAACTGATGTGGGGAAGAGAGTTCCGATAACTCAAGTCCCCATGTAAACCATGTTGTAATCATGGGTATTAACGTGTCATATTTTTTAGATGATCACCTATGTTTGAGTGAATCCAGTAAGTTAAGGATGTTTTTATGCAATGACAAAGTAAGTACAGTTTTGGCAGCGTGTACGAGATCATGTACCACCACTTATGCTTATAGTGGTGGTAATCATTTAGAGAAACTCCCACAGAAACTATATTACTTTTCATATATAAGTAAAATTGAGTTTAGTATTTTTATATCTTTAATAAACTACGAGTTACATTGTTTTTTTCCCGTTTCATATATATATATATATATATATATATATATATATCTAATATATATCTATATATATATATAATATATATATATATTATATATATATATATATATATATCTATATATATATTATATATATATATATATATATATATATATATACACACACACACACACACATAGAATTTGTCCTTATTGCTTTATATTGATTTGTTATATTATGAGTTGAGCAAAGCCAAGGTAAGTTCATCTTTACTCCATTTCAAGCCTTATAGTTGTATTTGACACTCATCTCGTATACTCATGCAATAAATGTAGTGAGGCCAGTTGGTCTTTATCATTTTATGATGCAGACACATGTACCTAGGATCGGCACGTAGTATTTTGTTGATATAGATTTTCATAGTAAGTGGTGAGCCTCCTTGCATTCCAGATGACACCCTTTTCATTTGCTTTATTAGTTTGGTTTTTAGGATGTTTTGGGGTATATCCTAACATCAATCTCAGTTAGTTTAGAGTCTTCGTAGATAATTAGTAATTTGGTTTTGAGTCTATTTTTCTTGTTGAGACTTAAGTGGCCGTTTTGGTCATATTGTTATATGAAGTATTTCTTTTGAATATGCTTTACTTCTTGATTAAGTTAAGTTTAGTATTCCCCTGAATTAAATAAGTCCTGCCATGAGTTCGCTGGGGAACATCAATGGTCTACGAGTGTCGGCCACGTCAAGGATGTAGGCTCAGGCATGACACAAATTTTCCATGTTAAGCGACTATTAGTTATGGAGTCATAATGTCACGCCCCGAGCCTACATCTCAAAGGTAGATAACACTTGAACACCATTGATCGTCCAAAGAGAACCCTTGGTCTGGCTTACTTACATAGCAGAAGACTTAAAGCATTGTACAAGGATTAAATTGCATTTACTCAAATAGCTTAATAATATAACTTGGAATTTTTAAAATCAAAAACTCTAACTTTGCAAAAATGGTGACCCAATTCTTTAACATATGAAAGATAATGTAGAGACTAGTGAACTACTAATTGTCTATGAAGCCTCTAAAACACATAGGGATGTCGGGACAGGATCCCCGATAATCCTAGCATATGAAAGACTAAAAATCAAATAAAGGAGTCCTTTGGAATGCAAGAAGGCTCAGCAGCAGACTCTGCATGCTCAAGCTGGATCAACAAAGCGCTGGATGCTAATCTTAGTTACCTGTGTTTACATCATAAGACGATGCAGGCCAAATGACATCCGTAGATTGAATGTAAGAGT
The DNA here is from genome assembly GCA_027705065.1 of Solanum peruvianum. Taxonomy (NCBI): domain Eukaryota; kingdom Viridiplantae; phylum Streptophyta; class Magnoliopsida; order Solanales; family Solanaceae; genus Solanum; species Solanum peruvianum. The sequence goes on from JAKWJD010000095.1 coordinate 7,915, forward strand.
ATGCGAGATTGAATGCAAAAAAAAACAAGTATTATACTTGAAAAGAATCAAGTAGAAACACTTATCTTTGCTCTTATCAACAACTTCAAAATAACTTAACTCAAATGAAAAGCAATAAAACACCTGAAATACATATAAATTTTATAAAACAACTGAAAGACAACTTAGTTTCTTAAAGATGAAATAGTAACAAACTTAACTTTACTCATATATGCAAGTAACATATTTTCTGTGGGAGATTCTCTAATCGAGAACTACCACTATGAGCCTAAGTAATGGTACAACATTTTACCTCATGCTTCCAATGACCATCCTATAACTTACCATCAATATAGAACCTAACTTAACATAGTGGATCCACTAGCCCAACTTAATGAATCATCTAAAAAGTATGATCCTTTACTACCCATGATGGCTACATAGTTTGTGGAGATTTCAGCTAATATAAACTCACATCCGAATATCGGTGCTCAACTCTACTCCAAAACTATTTAGCTCATATATTTTGTAAAACAAACTTCTTTCTTTGGGTCGAGATAATTAATCAACACTTAGCTTAAAAACTCTAATAGATGTTCCCTTTTCTTGCTTAAAACTCCTTTGGAAATCTCAGTTTCCACTTATCTTAAATGTGAAAACATTTATAAATTCTTTGGAAATACTTAGTTCCCTATTAATTTTTGAGAAATGGACTCAACTCTTACTCTTTTCTTAACTTGAAACTTTTAGTCTTAAAGTAAAGTTAAAATGTTTGTGAAAGACTTTTTAAAACCTTATGAACTTCATTTGACTAACTTTTAACTTTTAGACTTGACTCTTAACAGTCTTGAGTTAGCTCTTACCTTCGTTTAATTGCATTATGGATTCAAGGTTATATTTCTGTTTTGGATGATTTTTAGGTGTTGAGAAATCATTTGAATTAGTTTGAATCGGTAGGAAATGTAAATACACTTTAGATGGACTTTAACAAACTAAAACGGCGAAAATTGGGTGTAAAGCAACGATTTGGGTTGCATCGGGGGCGCATCGCGCCAGCCAAAAGTACTGAGGCTCACTTTAGGCATATTGTAGGCATGCCGCGCCAGCCTTCCTGGCGCTACGGGGGCACGACAATGCCTGAACCTTCCTAGGTGCGTCTGACGAACTTTACTCTTATTTTCGGATCTTAAATTGTTTTAACTCGATTCCTTTTCTCAAATTCACTTTAGATTCTCAACCGAATCTATATATAAATGAGATATTTCTCAAAGGACTCAAGAAACAACATTTTAACATCAAGAAACTCTTAAAATCTCAACTCATGTTCAAGAACGAAATCATTCAAGAACAAATATCAAGAACATCCAAATTCCAACCTTTTAAGAATAAATTACACTGAATCAAACAAACTTGTAACGTGGGTGAAAAAACCAATCGCTATTAAAAGCTCCCATACCTTATAGGATCAAATCTTTGACGAAATTGACAATCAATTCCCTACGAAGCGACGAATCTTACTTTTCCTTTTGTCATTTCTCTTGTGTTCTTTCTCCGAAAATCCCAACTCTATTTTTCAAAAGCGTAAACTAAATCCTATAAATTTATCCCGACAAATATTACTAAAAATGAATAAATTAAATTGGGTAAGGAAAAGATCAAACTACCTTTAAAAATACGGATTGTCTTTCCTTATTTCAACAAACCAACTTCCAAAGGGTATAATTCACTCATACGTACTCAGAATCAAGCAAACTCGGTGGCGTTGGAAGTTTTATTCCAAGATCTTTCCAACCATATGTGTAAATACACCTAACCTATCCGAGCTAGGAGTTATGCCCAATTGTGGTTGACCTAAAATTTAATTTTCCTAAATTAAGCAAATTTCCAGATTTGTCATTATTTCCAAAAATGATTATTTCAAGTTCTTAGTTTCCTCCTACCTATTTCCAATTTTGCAAGCTGTTACACCTAATTAACAGTTTGTCTCTTCATCTACCCAATATGAATATGGAAGTATAATACATAATGTAATGAATGATATTTTTGTAGGAAAAATTGTATATAATAGCAAACTAATAACCTAAATTAAATGGAATAGCTAGGGTTTGATTTAATTGTGCTCCATAGCAAACATTAGCTAAAATTTGCCAGCGTCTCTCTCCCAAAAATCTCGCTCGACACTCTCCATTCTCGCTCGCCTCACACAGAAGTGTATAATTATGTTTCTGTTTTGTATAAAGCGAGAGAAAATTGTATATACACATGCAAAAATGTATATCTTCGTGTTATACACTTAATTATACAATTTACAAAAATTTTACTTCAAATTTTGCTGAGAAAAAGGCCAACGAATTATACAATTGCGAATTATAACAATTGTACGTGAAATACAATTTTCTCTAGCTTTATACAAAAGAAGTGTATATATTGTGTTTCTGTTTTTGTATAAAGCGATAAAAAACATATATCTTCTTGATATACACTTATAATTTGCAATATACATACATTTGAATTCGATTCAACTGTTGGAAAACAAATTATACAATTGCAGCGCGAAATAAGGCCAGCGAAATTATACAATTTAGGCCAGCGAATTACAATTGTCTATGTATAGCAATTATACTGTTTTATGTTTGCTATGGAGCGCAATTATGCAATGTTTGGTAATAGCATACAAATATGAAATTTTTGTTTGCTATATGTGAAGTGCCCCTTTTTGTATCCATAAAAAATTAGCTTTATTTTTATTTAGTGCTAATTAAAATGAAGGTAATAATTTCCATAACTGTACGCTAAAATAAATAAAGGAAATATTACCTTTCACATTCCAATATTTATTTTATTGTCCTTTAAGTTTCTACTATTACAATAACATTTATGTGTAGCTTTTAGTTTGTAATTTATACAGGTAAGAAAGAAAAGTTTAAAATCATTGACTCTTTTCCTTTTTCCCTACAACAATCTACTCTTTTTGATTGTTATATATTGGTCAGCTTCAGCAATAATGTTCAGATGTTTTTTCTTTCAATTAAAAAGCTTTTTTTATACCAATTGCTACTATTTTAGGTTCTTATATATCTATGGGCTAATTTATAATATTTTATTGTATACTATCTATCAAGTTAAGTGATCGGTGTTTGGTCTCCAAGCTTTGCAGCACCAAGCATCAATGAAACAATTCATAGAGAGAGGGAAGACAATGTAAAGAGAAGAGGAAGGAATGAAAATTACTTTGTTGATAAAACTTGTCGAAAAACGTATTTGTAGATCAATGAAGTTGTACTTCAAATAAAGAAAATGAAAAGAGATGAACCTGGAATCGCGGCGTGCACCCCATTGATAAGAGAATGCATCATCACTATCTAAAATTATGGGCTCTTTCGGTGCTATCATAAAAGACTTCTTCCCACTATGTTTATCAAGAAAAATCAAGAAAAAAACTGTGCAATAGAAAAAATAAAACTTGAGTTTGACTATCTAAATTTATACCATGTAAGATCAAAGAAAAGGTTTCATAGAATTTTTTTTTAATTTTCAAGCGTGTTCATCTTACATTTGGCATGGTTATTACATATATAGATCCTCAATGTATCACATTGTATTCTTTTAATAAATAATGTTTGGATAGATTGTTTTCCATGTTATGTTACATATCAACAATTGAAGATTATAAACCTACAATATTATATAGAAAAAATAGAACATATAGCAAAGTTCTTATATAAAAAGGGTATAGACTTTGATAAAATATGACAATAAAGTAATAAGAAAATGAAAATATAATAAAGATACTCACCACATCGAATTGTGCATTACAGAAATTAAGACATTCATAATTTTATAGTGATGTATTTACTGATATAGAATAAATTAAATTTAAGTAACCAATGAATATAAATATTGTTTAAAAAAAAAATTATATACAATAGAAATATATAGATAACAAGCACTCAAAGGGCATATTGTTCAATTTGAATAACCTAAACTTGGAGAGAGAAACAGAATAAAAATTGGAACTTGTATTCCCCCCTACCCAACAAAATAAGTATTAAATAAACATCAAATGTGATAAGTGTGGCATTCAATAAAATGAATAGAATATTTTAAGAGATTACATTTTAAATTTTGGTGAATAAAAAAACAAAAAAACAGGGTGATGATTTCTTTTTACCTACTTGAGTTATCCGAGTATTTTGGTATCAGCAGAAGAGCTAGAGGAAGGAAAATAGTTCAATTGAATTACCTTGCTTGAAATTAGAGCGACACAAATAGGGTTAAATAGTTATTTAAAATGATATATGGACTTTCTAATTCATTAAATATAAGGAAAATTTCTAATTTGGTAAAAAAGAGAGTTCATAAATTATTTTAGCTTCTGAGTTTACACCCTAGGTGTGACATTTTGTATGTTTTTTAATCTTTATGCGTGCATTTTTTACTCCTTCACTATCTAGTGCATGTGTTGATGAGAGGTAGAAACATATGAATCTATTAATTAAGGTTTTATCTTAACCTTATACTTGCATATCCGAGCATGAATTTATGTGTTAAAAATCATAATAAATATAGCAATTAGGAAGTAAGAACCCACAACATTAAAAATAACAAGTTAAATCTAAGAACCTTGAAATTTAATCCATCAAGATTAAATTTGATTTTGCCTCATGTGAGACGTAGCATGTATCGATAAACAATTTGGGTATGTACACACAATTGATATAAATATAAAAAAACCTAAAAACAAATAATAAAAAATAACCATATCAAAATCAAATATTATCAGTTTGCCTCCATCATGGAGAATGGAAGAATCGCACAAACAGAAAAAGAGGTCCCTTTTGATGTTGCAAAAAAGAGAAAACTCAAATCTATTAATTATTTCTTGATAATCTTGGGGGGGAAATCTTCTCCAAATTTCATCCGACTTAGCAACAAATTTGAATCCTTTAGATAAAATTATTGATCTAACTGCATCTGCAAGAGTTGTTTTTCAAATGATTTCAAATTTGCAACCTTCTGACAAGCTGTCAAAATAATTTACATATGAATATATTAATTAAGGTTTTATCTTAACCTTATTATGCATAGCATATCCGAGCATCAATTTATGTGTTAAAAATCATAATTAAATATAGCAATTAGGAAGTAAGAACCCACACACATTAAAAATAACAAGTTAAATATTAAGAACCTTGAAATTTAATCCATCAAGATTAAATCTTGATTTTACCTCATGTGAGACGTGACATGTATCGATAAACAATTTAGGTATGTACACAGAATTGATTTATATATAAAAAAACCTAAAATAATAAAAAATAACCATATAAAAATCAAATATTATCAGTTTGCCTCCATCAAGGAGAATGGAAGAATCGCACAAACAGAAAAAGAGGTCCCTTTTGATGTTGCAAAAAAGAGAAAACTCAAATCTATTAATTATTTCTTGATAATCTTGGGGGAAAAATCTTCTCCAAATTTCATCCGACTTAGCAACAAATTTGAATCCTTTAGATAAAATTATTGATCTTACTGCATCTGCAAGAGTTGTTTTTCAAATGATTTCAAATTTGCAACCTTCTGACAAGCTGTCAAAATAATTCATTGGAGCAGTGAAGTTGGAAGAATTCATGTCACAACTCTTTCAAAAAATATAGCAATTATTTTTGTTCAAAAGTATATATTTCAATACATAATCAACAGGACATATAATTTTACTTAAAAAATTGTATTGTCAATTATAGTTGTAAGTATGATACTATCTTTTCACTGTAGTTGACAATATAGTACATTAATATTAGATTAATATTAACATAAATTTTATTATTTATTTTAGTTATAAAATATCATAATAGAAAAAAACATTTATAGCACGAGTTTACAATTAAAATTATAAGAAAAATGAACAAGTATCCCCCTAGACTATGATTGAAATCCTAGACACACACCTTAACTAAAGTAAGGTCCTACTACTCCCTGAACTTATATTTTTGTAATTTTTTGCACTTTTTTGGCTAACGTGGCATCCAAACATCTTCCATTGCGCCTCAATTGAGTGAAGTCATGGAGTGTGCCACGTAAGACAAAAGGTGCAAAAAATTACAAAAAAAATAAGTTCAGGGACCTTAGTTTAGTTAAGATGTGTCTCTGAAATTTCGGTCATAGTCTAGAGGGGTACTTGTGCATTTTCAAAAAAATTATAAGTGTGATGACCCAGAGGTCATTTTTCAAAATTTTAAATATCAGATTAACTTGTGTTAATTAATTTAGGAGTATTTATAGATAAATATTCTTTTAGTAAGAGTTAATTATTAATGAATAATTTAAAATAATTAACTTAACCAATAGTTAATGGATTAAGTAATAATTTATTTAAGACCCTATATTATTTGACCCATATTAAAATAAGTAAAACAATATTATTATGATTATTTTATCAATTTATAACAAGAAAGGGAAATAGGTGTTGCGATAACGATCAGGGGGCGTTCAATTTCTTCTTCTTTCAGGTACAACTCGCCCCCACCCATGATTCTAATATAGATAGAATTGTATAGTAATCATATATATATATAATATAATATATAATATATATAGATATATATATATATATATATATATATATATAGATATATATATATGTATATTATATGTATATATATATATATATATTATTATTAATTCCGGAGAATAGGAAGAACGAAAAGAGTATGGATTTAAATGGTTAAAGTTGAAAATTGTTAAGAAAAATTGGGGCATTTTCAATTTGTGGGGTAGGGGGGGGTAAGAATGCCCAGCCATTCATGAGGACATGGTCGTCAATTATGTGTAAGCCTAATAATATTATATTAAATAGAGTATAGTTGTTAATGTTCATATGTGTCGTAAGTTGTTATTTTTCAGAAGTCAGACGTATAAGGAAATCCTTTTATGTTGTCAAATTAAAGGTCCAGTCATTTATTCAATTAATAAATTCATATTAATGAGTTCAAGTTTACACCTATAGAAATGAAGTATTATTTAAGGTTGGTATATATATTGAGTGAATAGTAGAGTTAGAGTTTGAAATTAACGCTAGACTTGAAATTTAATTGGAAATATGAGATTTATATGTTAACTTAGTTATAAATTTGGATAAGCTTTTCGGTCTAAGCTAAACCTATATTAGCATAAGTGTTGTTAGTGTTGGAATCTAATTCTGACTATATAGTTGAATAGATTGCATTGGTTTGGATGCTCAATGAAAGGAAAAAGCTCAAGTCCCAGAGTGATTGTTTTTTTATTTGAGGTAAGTGGATTTATAAACCCTTATTAAGCATATGAAATTCGTGTATTTCCTTGCGTGGTGTTGAGAATGACTTGAAGACTTGTTGCTTATTTGTTCGTCTTGTATTCCTTGTTGTAAATTGTGCTTTGTTATCAAAATGGTTATCTCCTCATTTTCATTTGTGCATGTCATTTGCACTGTATCTAAGACATGGTTGTGGTGAGAGAATGTACCATTTTGAGGGTCGTATCGCACGTCGTGATGAATATTATATTTCGAGGGACGTATCGCGCGCCGCAGCGGTTACTATTATCGAAGGTCATGTCGTGCACCGCGACAGATGCATGGACAGATATGTCCCCATAGGTCCCAGACTGAGAGACAGTAGGTGTGTATTGTTAGGGATGACATGCATCACTATACTTGACATTGCATCTCATGGCATTACACATTTTTATTATTGATGAACTTGAATACGTGTTTTGCTGATCTTGTTAGTGTTTCTCTGTGAAAATTGTGACTGTTGAATATTGAGTTGTTATTAAGAATATGTAAACTAATAAAGTGTGGTTATTGAGTTGTGTGTTTGGTAAAGTGTGAGTTATTTGTAGTGTGGAGGTTCAGATAGGGTGTAAGGAGTACCCGTATTTTGTTCCCTTAATTTGTGTTTAGAGGTTTGCTTGTTGGGTACCGCGTGGCTTGGTACTCACCCTTGCTTCTACAATTTTTTGTAGGTTACGAGCCTGAATTTTTGTGATACCTTTCCTTCTATTCCTTTCCGAGGCATCTTGTGGAGGATTATGAGGTAGCTACTTGTCATCTCAACGAACTTTCCTACTCCAGTTTATGATTTTATTATACTTCAAAGAAAACTTCATGTTAGACTTGTATTTTCATTTCAGTTCTAGTATTTACATTAGAGGCTTGTGCACGTGACTACCAGGTTTTGGGAATTGAATTAAGTTGAATTGTTTCCGTATTATTAATCGTTATCAGGATTTGGTTTTATTTCTGCATTTTATCAAAATTATTGGGTTAACCTGACTTTTCTTGGTGGGATAAGATGAGTGACATCACGCCCATTTTTGAGTCGTGACAAAATGGTAGCAGAGCCCCAGGTTCATAGGTTTCACGTGTATACGAAACCGAGTCTACTTAGAGTCTTATGGATCAGTACGGAGATGTCTGTACTCATCTCTTAGAAGATATAAAGATTACTAGGAAACTTCCTTTTGTTCATTCTTTCTACTCGTGCATAGTTACCTTCTTTAGTACTGAGTTGTTGTATACTCTTTTGACAGATGACAAGGACTAGAACTAATGTTACTGGTGGTAAAGGGGAGGGAGTTATTGAGGCCGTAACTAGGGGTAGGGGTAGAGCTCGATATAAAGGTCGTACTTGTGGTACAACAGTAGCCAGAGGTTGTGGCCTTGGAGCAATTTCAGAGAGAGGTCGTGCTAGAGAGGTCTATCAAGAACGTCAGATTGATGGCAGAGAGGACCAGGTTCCTCCAGAGCAAGTAGTCACACCTTTGTTTCAGGATACACTATTGAGGGTGTTAAGTGTGCTAGAGGGGATTTTCTCAGGGTGATGGTGCGACTTCCACACCACATGACTCTCGTACTAGAGAGGGGGCTCAAAAGCAAGAGCCCAACAAGCTCCAATTATTCAGGATGCGATGGGAAAACTACCTATAGATCCTGCAGTTTAGAATGATGTTGCACCATCAGTTTGAGGTCAAGTTGCATCGGTGGTTGTTCTGACAGAGGATGAGTTGCGTAGGTATGAGAGATTTTGAAAGATAGACCCACCTCAATTTCAGGGTGGGAAGAGCGAGGATGCTCTTGTGTTTCTAACTACCTGTCGAGAGTTACAAGAGGTGGTTGGATTAGCTGAGTCACATGGGGTTCGATATGCTACACTCCAACTTCGTAGACCAGCGAGAGACTGGTGGAGGACTTATTTGGGGGTGTTGCCAGTTGGATCTCCTCCAATGACTTGGCAGCAGTTTGCTAGTGCATTCAAGGATCGTTTTATCCCTTGGAGCATGAGAGAGGAGAGTCACTTGAGGTTTGAGAGTCCGAGACATGATGGTTTATCGGTTACAGAGTATGAGACGTGTTTTTACCAGTTGTCTAGGCATGCGTTAGCCATTATTCCAAATGAGACAAAGAGGATTCCAGATTTTTTGGGGATTGACTTTCTCTCTTAGGTCAGTTATGTTTCGGGCATCTAGGGAGGAGGATTCTTTCCATTCCATTGTGAGCGCCACCAAAAAAGGCAGAATTGATAGAGAGAGAGGAGTTTGAGGACCCTAAAAGGTTCCGTATATCAGGTCAGTTTCATGGTGCCTGATTTGAAGGTAGGAGATCACAGAGAGTGAGTGGTTCTTTTCAGCAGCGGGGACCTATTCCTGTTTCTATGACGACATTTGAGGGTGGCTAATCTAGGGGTTCTTATAGGTCGGGTCAGGGCTCGTAAGATTCACAGCAACGACTTATAGGACGAGACAATTATAGTGGGTTTAAGGTCCACAAAGAAGTTTCCAGGTTAGAGATTTAGTTTTACTTGTGGCGATCCCTATCACCTAATGTGGTAGTGTACTTCTCAAAGTGGTCGTATTGGGCCTCCATCTAATTTTTCATTCTAGACTAGACCACAAGCACACAGGGTAGAGGTCGTGGCAGAGTTCAATCAGGTAGAGGTGATAGAGTTTCTAGTAGTGGTGTTGTAGCTCAGTAAAGTGAGGGTAGATGTACCACCCAAGCAGGAGGTGGACGAGGAGGCCACTGCTATGCTTTCCCGGGGAGACCTGAGGCGGAGACCTCTGATGCTGTTATTACAGGTATCATCCAGTATGCCATCGACCCGCGTCTGTGTTGTTTGATCCAGGTTCTACATTCTCTTATGTGTCTACGTATTTTGCCGCTAAATTTTATATGATATGTGATAGCATGACTGTACCTATTCGTCTTTCTACACCCGTGGGTAAGCCCTTAGTGGTGGATCGAATGTATCTATCCTGTTTTGGTTCTTTGGCTGGGTATGACACTTGGGACGACTTAATCATTATGGGGATGGTAGACTTTAATGTTATCTTTGGTACGGATTGGCTTTCTCCTTATTATGTTTTCATTGATTGTAATGTTAAGACTGTGACTTTAGACATACCTGGTGTTCTGAGGGTTGAGTGGAAGAGTGTTAGTGGTTCTTATGCTAGTAAGGTCATCTATTTTATGTATGCTGAGAGATTGGTGGAGAGGGGGTGTGTGTCTTACTTAGATTTTATTTGGGATACTAGCTCTGAACCACCTCCCATAAATTCTGTTCGTGTGGTTTAGGAGTTTCCCGATGTATTTCTTTTGATCTTTCAAGTGTTCCTTCCTATAGGGATATCGATTTTGCTATTGATTTGGAGACAGGCACTAAGCCTATTTCTATCCCTCCACAACATATGGCCCCAGCAGAGTTGAAAGAACTTAAGGATCAGTTGCAAGATTTATTGAGTAAGGGTTTTATTTTCCCTAGTGTGTCACCTTGGGGTGCCCATGTATTGTTTGTGAAGAAGATGTATGGGACTATGAGGATCTGTATTGATTACAGACAGTTGAACAAAGTAACAGTGAAGAATATGTATCCTCTTCCACGTATTGATGACTTATTTGATCAGTTACAAGGCGCATCATTGTTCTCTAAGATTGATTTGAGGTCTAGGTATCATCAGTTGAAGATTATGGCATCATATTTCCCTAAGACAGCTTTTCAGACTCGGTATGGGCATTATCAGTTCCTAGTGATGTCCTTCGTATTGACTAATTCCCCTGCAGCACTCATGGAGTTGATGAATGTGGTGTTTCGACCATACCTTGATTCTTTTGTTATTGTTTTCATCGATGATATATTAATTTACTCCAAGACTGAGGAGGACCATGTCCGACACTTGAGGATTGTACTTCAGAGGTTGAGAGAAGAGAAATTGTATGCCAAGTTTTCAAAGTGTGAGTTCTGTCTTACTTCTGTGGTATTCTTGGAACACGTAGTGTCCGAGGAGCGTATTAGAGTAGATCCGGCCAAGATTGAGGCAGTTATAGGCTGGACACGACCTACTTCACCTACTGAGATTCAGAGTTTTGTGGGATTGGCAGGCTATTATCGACGATTTTTCAGAGTTTCTCTACTATTGCAGCTCCATTAACTAGATTGACTCGACAGGACATGCGTTTTCAGTGGTCTAATGAGTGTCAACACAAATTTCAAAAACTCAAGACTTTGTTGACTTCAGCTCCTGTGTGTGTAGAATTTAGTGTGTATTGTGATACTTCAAGAGTTGGATTTGGTGGTGTGTTGATGAAGAAGGGGAAAGTGATTGCTTATGCTTCTAGGCAATTGAAGTCCCATGAGAAGAACTACCCTACTCATGATTTGGACTTGGCGCCTGTGGTATTTTTACTTGTCTTATGGCGTCATTATTTGTATGGAGTGCATTGTGAAATCTTCAGTGATCACCGGAGTCTTCAGTATATCTTTAGTCAGAGAGATTTGAACTTGAGGTAGCGGAGATGACTTGAGTTGCTGAATGACTGTGATGTGACCATTTAGTATCATCCGGGAAAGGCCAATGTTGTGGCCGATGCTTTGAGTAGAAAGACTCCTAGCATGGGGAGTTTAGCATCTCTTAGTATTGAGAAGAGACCATTGTCTAGAGAGGTTCAGATGATAGCCACCAGTCTTGTCTAATTGCAGATTTCAGAGGAGAGTGATGGGATGATTGCTTTCATTCAGGCTCGATCTTCTTTACTCAAGCAAATCCGTGCACACCAGTTTAATGATGAAAATCTATGACTCATTCGAGACAAAGTATTGAGAGGGGAAGCTAAGGAGGATGTCCTTTATTCTAACGGTGTGTTGAAGATTGGAGACAGGATTTGTGTGCCCAAGACAGGAGATTTGATTAGATTGATTCTTGAGGAGGCCCATTGTTCTAGGTATTCCATCCATCCGGGAGCAGCGAAGATGTATTATGATCTGAGTCAGCATTACTGTTAGTGTGGGATGAAGATAGATATTACAAACTTTGTTTCGACGTGCTTGACTTGCCTGTAGGTCAAGTGTGAGCATCAGCGGCCGGGGGTGTATCCCAGCGGATGACCATTCCTACTTGGAACTGGGAGCGGATTACTATGGACTTTGTTGTGGTTATGCCTACCACAATTAGTGGTTATGAATCTACTTGGGTTTTTGTTGATAGGTTGACCAAGTCTGCACACTTCATTCCGGTTCGGGTGAAGTATACGGTAGAAAAGTTAGCAGAGCTATATATTAGTCAGATTGTGAGACCACATAGAGTTTCGGTTTCTATGATATCAAATCGAGGTTTATTATTTACTTCTTACTTCTGCAAGGCATTACAACATTGTCTAGGTACTTAGTGAGATATGAGTACGAAATTTCACCCTCAGACAGACAGTGAATATGAGCGGACCATTCAGGTATTTGAAGATATGCTTTGAGCGTATGTGATTGATTTTGGTGCTAGATGGGTCGAATTAACCCTTAGCGGAGTTCGCCTATAATAATAGTTCACTATAGTACCCAAATGGCCCCATTTGAGGCATTGTATGGTAGATGGTGTAGATCTCCGATTGGTTGGTTTGATTCGGCGTAGATGGACTCTTTGGATACAAACTTACTTAGAGATGCTATGTAGAAAGTCCATATTATTCAGTATAGACTGTTGACAGCCCAGAGTCGACAAAAGAGTTATGCACACTAGAGAGTTAGACCCTTAGTGTTTATGGAGGGTGATCATGTTTGGATCCGAGTATCACCCGTGAAGGGTGTTATGAGGTTTGGAAACAAGGGAAAGCTTTGCCCTAGGTTCGTTGGACCTTTTGAGATTTAGAGCCGAGTGGGAGAGGTCGCCTATAAGTTGGCCTTACCACCTAGTTTGTCGGTAGTTCATCCTGTTTTCCATGTCTCTATGCGTCGGAAGTATATTCTGGATGAATGTCGTGTACTTTAATTTTACTCTGTGGAGTTGGGTCCATACTTGAAATTTGAGGAGGAGCCTATAGCTATTTTGGATAGGCATGTTCGAAAGCTTAGGACCAAAGAGATTGGTTCAGGGTAGGTGCAATGGAAGCACCGATCAGTGGGAGAGGCAACTTGGGAGACTAAGTCTAACATGAGTGCCAGATATCCTCAACTTTTTGAAACTCTAGGTATTTTCTTTCATCTTATGTTTGAGGACGAACATGATTTCTAGTGGTGGATAATGTGATGACCCAGAAGGTCGTTTTTCAAAATTTTAAATGTCCGATTAAATTCAGTTAATTAATTGAGGAGTATTTATGGATAAATCTTCGTTAAGTAAGGGTTATTAATTAATGAATAATTATAAATTATTAACTTAACCAACAGTTAATGGACTAAATTTATAATTTATTTAAGACCATATATTTTTTGGACCCATATTAAAATAAGTAAAACAAGATTATTATGATTATTTTATTAATTTATAACTAGAAAGGGAATAGGGTTGCGATTACGATCAGGCGGTGTTCAATTTCTTCTTCTTCCAGGTAAAACTTGCCCCGACCCATGATTTTAATATAGATAGAGTTGTATAGTATCCTATATATATATTATTAATTGCGGGGAATAGGAATAAAGAAAAGAGTATGGATTTAAATGGTTAAAGTTGGAAATTGTTAAGAAAAGTGGGGCATTTTCCATTTGCGGGGTAGGGGGGGGCAAGAATGCCTAGTCATTCATGCGGAAATGGTCGTCAATTTATGTGTAAGCCATTAAAATATTGTATTAAAATATAGTATAGTTGTACAAGGGAATTACGATGTAGTATGTGAATTCGTAGGTTCCTTAATTTATTCCTTTTCATACGGTTCGTAATTAACTTATTTTCTTATTATGGTCACATTATAATTCAAGTTTTGACATATAGAAATATGTATTTAACTATTAAGGGCATTATTACATTTTGTGAATATTATTAGATTTATAATATTGGAGAGTTTGAAATTTAACCCTCGACTTGAAATTTTGAAATATGAGAATTTATATGTTAACTTAATTATAAATTGGGATAAGCTTTTCGGTCTAAGCTAAACCTATATAACATAAGTGTTGTTAGTGCTGGAATCTAATTCTGACTATATACTTGAATAGATTGCATTGGTTTGGAAGCTCAATAAAAGGGGAAAACTCAAGTCTCAGAGTCATTGTTCGTTTATTTGAGGCAAGTGAATTTCTAAACCTTTGTTAAGCGTATGAAATTCATGTATTCCCTTGTGTGGTGTTGAGAATGACGTGGAGACTTGTTGCTTATTTGTTGGTGTTGTATTCCTTGTTGGAAATTTTTTTTTGTTATCAAAATGGTTATCTCCTCATATATTCATTTGAGCATGTCATTTGCATTGTATCTAAGACATGATCGTGGTGAGAGAATGTACAATTTAGAGGGTCGTTTCGCACGTCGCGATGGATATTATATTTCGAGGGACGTATCGCATGCCGCGACGCTTACTTTTTTTGAGGGTCGTGTCGTGCGCCGCGATAGATGCATTGTCAAATATGTGCCCCAAAGGACCCAGACTGAGAGACAACAGGTGTGTATTTTTAGGGAAGTCATGCTTCACTATACTTGACATTGATTCTCATAGCATTACACATTTTTATTATTGATGAACTTGATTACAGGTTTTGCTGATCTTGTTAGTGTTTTTCTGTGAAAATTGTGACTGTTGAATGTTGAGTTGTTACTGAGAATATGTAAACTAATAGAGTGTGGTTATTGAGTTATGTGTTTGGTAAACTGTGAGTTGTTTGTGTTGTGGAGGTTCAGATAGGGTGTAAGGAGTACCTGTAATTGTTCCCTTAACTTGTGTTTAGAGATTTACTTGTTCGGTACCACGTGGCTTGGTACTCACCCCTTGTTTCTACAAATTTTTGTAGGTTACGACCCAGATTTTCGTGATACCTTTCATTCTCTTCATTTCCGAGGCATCTTGTGGTGGATTCTGAGGTAGCTGCTTGTCATCTTAGTGAACTTTCCTACTCCAGTTTATGGCTTTGTTTTTACTTGAAAAACAACTTCATATTAGACTCGTATTTTCGTTTCAATTCTAGTATTTTTATTAGAGGCTTGTGCACGTGACTACCAGGTTTTGGGAATTGAATTAAGTTGAATTGTTTCCGTATTAGTAATCGTTATCAGGTTTGGTTTTATTTCTGCATTTTATCAAAATTATTAGGTTAGGCTGACTTGTCTTGATAGGATAAGATGAGTTCCATCACACCCATTTTTGGGTCGTGACATAAGTGTAAAACCTTTTGCTTCTTGGAATAAGCATATAATTTACGATCTCATTGTCCTATAATTTAAATTTTAAATTTTAAATTATTTTTAGAAAAATGATTTTGAGCCTTTTTTTTAGAATGGAAATTTTTTGAAGATCTTATCAATTTCATAGTCAAATACCTTTCAAAAAGGAAAGAAAATAAACAATACACTTTGATATTTTGTGCACAAAACATTCATTATTTAAATTATATAATATATGATATTTTTATAAGTAAATAAGCACATCCTTCATTTTTTATAGGAGTCAAATGTCAATCAGTTTTTATTTATCAAATCTGTAGAGTTATTTACATTAACACAATATATTAAAATGGATCCTCCCAACATAACATATAAAAACGAACAGTTCTCCCTCAAATAGACAAACTATACCAAACAAATGTTAACTCCGTATGTTCACCCTAAAATACATCACAAATAATTTAAGACATTTAGCTCATAAACGGGTGTACTACAATTTCTTTATTAGTTAACTTTTTATTTAAAACTACATCTCTTCTTTAACAATAAATATGAGGTTATTCACTTCACATTTTCTCATTCATATTTTATCTTCTTCTACTTATAATGATGTATTTTGGCCTTTCCGGCAGTCAAATAGTGATAGTTTATAACCTCTGCCAATCATTTTTGTAAAAGTTTAGTACCTCCTTTTCAAACCTCAAGCCTACACGTTGGACCTGGCCGGCACCCGAGAACCGTTGTTGGTCCCCAAGAAAATCCTTGGCGTAACTCAATACTCAGTGGAAGACATACTCAATAATATGGGAACTCAAATGCAAAATTCAACTCATAATGTCTCATTTAAAAAATGGTTTAACTCAAAACAATCTGTAATAATAAAATAAACATAGGCGTGCAACTAACAAGGGAAATGGAAAAAGACTCTATAACTACTATTATATGTGAATCCTCTAAATATTATGATGGAAGCCAGGAGAAGAACCACGACATCCTAACAAAACATAAAAATAATTGTGGAGCCCTCCGGAAGCAAGGAGGGTCACTAAGCTAGTTGGAATGCATTGAGATCAATAAAGCGCTTGAAGATGATCCTGCACACTTGTATCTACATATTGAAACGATGCATGAAAAATGACGTCAGTACATTAAATGTACGAAAGTGACAGTAAATTATGCACTATGTAAAGATTTTAAAATAGTAGACAATAACTAACTTGTATATAGAAACGTAATAATAAACTCCTTACTCTTATTTGGGAGATAATCTAACCGATAACCATTACTATGATCGATTAATGATAAAACATCTCATCCACGCTTTAAGAATTGTCCTATACATTGCCGGGTATGAACATTCTTAACTAAGTGGATCCACTAAGATATGCTTAAAATCAATAAGGAATCATCTGAAAAGTATGATCTTTTACCCCACGTTGGCATATATGGTTTTGAGGATTTTTTTAGTTTTCTAAACTCATACCTATATTGGTGCTCAATACTATTCCCTATAATATGCAAAACTCATGCTCAAATGTTTAAAAAAAATTACTCATCCCTGACTTGAGATAATTATTTAAAAGATTCTCTTAAAAGAGATACTTCTCAAATTCTCCTCATGAAATTCTTTATATTAATGTGTCCTCTTATTTTAAATGTAAAAGTGTTAACACTTGGTAATAATTATTTATCTAGTACTCATTTGAAACATAAAACATAACTCTCCTATTTATTTTACTATTCACTCTAATATTAAATCAAGTATTAGAAGATTGTAAAAGACATCTCAAAATGACTCAAAAATGTTTCTCGAACTTTACTAAGATTTGAAGAAGATTCAAGAGTTATTATTAGGATATATATGATCTCTCAATGACTAATTAAGACATAGATAGTTGGTAATAAGAAGAGAGAAAGAAAACACATAGTGACAAGAGCTAATAACAAACTGAGATAACAATTAACTGACTGAGCTAACAGTTAATTAAGTTAAATAACAACATATAACAAACACAACTAACTATATGCATAAATACATTCTCAATACAACCCCTCACAAGTGGGATATGAGGCCTTCATATCCAACTTGAACATAAGGCAAGTTTTTTTTTTACACCAATGAGAGTTTTGGTGAGTAGGTCAGCTAATTGAGCGATGGTAAATATATGATGAAGGGAAGTAAGACCACCTTGGAGCTTATTTGGAACAAAATGACTGTCAACTTATATATGTTTGGTTTTCTCATGAAAATCTCAATGTGTAGGATAGATTGACTATAAAAATGTAGCGTAATAGGTTTAGAGAAAGGAACATCCAATTCTGGCTAAAAGATGTCCTCCCAAACAAGCTCACAAACAACTTTCCTCAATGACCTGTGTTATGGACTCTTCTGAAGGTAAATATATAGTCTCTTGTATTGTGACCTCCTTAAGTGTTCTTCAGGAAGAAGGATCACATGAGCTTCTTCTCCTGGATTGATATCCTATTCCATCAAAAGGAAACTGAACAAGCATTAACCCAGGCTGTCCAAGAGATACATGTATCGAGGATCACTCTCATTAACAACAGTGGACTGAGTTAGAAGAGGACAAAGATGCATCATATGAAACTTCCATGTGTAAAATCAGCGGAAGTAAGCAAAGAATCACGTAATTTCTGCGAATTGAGAAAATGCAAACAAAATATCTGATAATAGCTACACAGTGGTAGCTAAACTAGAGGTAGATAGACTTAAAAACTCTAAGTACTAACAATGGAGTTGATACCATATCAAGTTCAGTGATCAGTGTTCAATCTCAAAAGTTTGGAGCACACACCAAGCATCAATGACTGAATTTATATAGTGGGAGTGTCTTATCCCGTCAATAAATATTGTATTGAGTAGATTTATTAACGCTTAAAGCTATGACTCATAGTAATATCATGGTAGGATGCCCATAATGGTGGACTAGACCAACACTACTAAAAAACTGCCGATAAACGACGGACTGTGCCGCTTTTTTGGTCAAAATCGATGGAAAGTGACGAACTCATGTTTGTAGCTTTTTGGGTTGATGCTTTTTAAAAAGCGAAGGACAACGTCGTTTTTTTATTCTATTTTTGGAATTTGTTTTTAACAAAAGCACGGAATTTGTCGCTTATTTTATATTCTCGTTTATTTTTTACTAAGGTGACGGACGCGCGCTTCGCGTAGGATAAATAATCTTTCTAACCTTTTAAACAACCTTTCCACTAATCGACTCTTATGATTAAAAAAAGTAAATATTTGTAGGTTTATTAGAACATTTCTAGAGAAATTAAATAATTTGACATTATCACATACCTTAAGAATCGTCAATATATGATCAATGAAAAAAAATATCTTGATATCTAATTATTTTTATCATTTTCATAATTTATCCTATTGTATGTTTGATGATATAATTGTCATGTTAACATTCAGTGATGTCTTATGTAGCGATTAAACATCACTTTTTCTATTTTTTTAAATGAAAATATAGAAATTGATAATTTTATGGTTAGAATAACTCCTTGTGTAAAATATTTATCTGAACTTTTTTGACAATCAATTTTAGTTATAAATAATTTAAGACCGTTAAAAAATGTACATCGCAACAACATAATATATAAATTTTTTAAGAGACAATCTATATGTCGGAGTACAAATGTAACCAATTTTCGTTATTAGAACATTTTACTCTACAAAAAATTTATAGAAGGAGAAATATAAATTTGGAACAAAATAAGATAATAGTGTTGACCCTTAGAAAAATTTATTCTTTATTAAACTGCGGAAGGCCCGTCCGAATGCTCATCAATGTAACTTTCCTTTGCAGAATATTTACATATGATCGTTGCATTATGAAAGTACACATAGATAAAAATTTTGGATTATAATTTTAATGAAATATTCTTGAACATTAAAAAATTAAAATTGAGTCTAACCTAGATAATTCAAACGCTTAACAATGACTTGGGACATGAAGGACAATAAATCTATGGTAATAAACATATCTTTTGTAGCTTAAATATTACATTTTTTGAGTACTTTTTGTTTCATATTCTTCAAATTAAGTATGAAAAAAATATTCATAACTTACAGCAAATTTTTTTTGAAGATCCAAATGAGACAGAAAAAAAAAAGAAAAACATCAAACGGACGAAAATCTTTGTAAAAGTGAGGTTATATACATACCAAACAAAAAGTAATCAACACCAATTAAAGGATACAACAAAACAGTGAAAAAAACATACATAAAGGAAGTAAACAATGAGATATCCAATGATGATAACGAATCATTCTAACCAGAAAAGTTCCTATGTGTTAAACATACCTCAAAAAATGATTAACACTCAATCAACTTCAATTCTCAAAGTACTCATAATATCCACTGATAAAATTCAGATGAAATAGAAAAAAAATAGAAAACCAAAAAATATTGATATGCAAGTTATTAACTCATAGAGCATTTTCCAAAGAAAATAAAATTGCATCATTGTATGTAAAGGAATAACGTTCTGAATTTGAAATTTGTATGGGCTTTTTTTGAATGTGTCTTCAACAATTTCAATAGAGAAAATTTGCTTGAATATTCAATTAACATTTGATATTTTATTTGCACTAACAAATACATATAAAAATAACATAAGCATAAACAACAAAGTCTAAAACCTATACTCAAAAACAACAAATAATAATATAAGCATAAACTAAAGATTGTAATAACAAACCAGGTATGCAACAAAAAAATGTGAAAATGAAAAAAATTGAGTCCACTAAATGCATAGTGAAGTCCTCTATTTATAGACAAAGGGTAGTGAAAAAATTAATAATTGTGTGTTATCGAAAGGTCACAACTCTTTGAAAAAGTTACAATCCTTTGGAAGGTCAAAACATTTCATAAAAAGTCCAATTCTATATAAAAGTCACAATTTTTCATAAAAGTTGCAACTTGTCATAAAAGTAACAACTTTTCATGAAAAAAATTACAACTTATCATGAAAAAAGTTATAATTTTTCATAAAAGTCACAACTATTCATGGAGGAAGAAAGCTAGTTTTGGAAGTAAAATAGTTTAAAGAGAATCATGACTTGTGGTGGCTCCACGTGGGCGGGCCAAGGGTTATCTTTTATTCATCTAAAAAGTATGATCCTATACTACCCATGATAGCTGCATGGTTTAGTGAGACATGAGTTAATATGAACTCGTAACCCCATATTGGTGCAATACAAC
>JAKWJD010000096.1:0-28712 GCA_027705065.1 Solanum peruvianum
TGACTAGTGATTAGGGGATGTGATTATTGAATAGATGCACTAATAATATTCTTTCTAAAATTATTCCACGAGCATATATAGTTTGCGGCTTAAGTGTTAATTTTATAACTCGGTTTTGATTTCAAAAAATTTTATAATCATCACATTATAATTCAAGTTTTGATATATTGAGATAGGTAATTAAATATCAAATGAATTATATTATATGAAAGCTTTTAAGGTTGTAGTTTTAACCTTAGGCTTGAATTTGAGAAGTGAGAGTTGAAGTATTAATTGACATCAAGATTAGGAACGTGAGTATAGATTGGATTGAGTTTTGGGTATATACTAGAGGCATAATAATATGAGGTTGTTAGTTTTGAAATCTTTATTATGGTCATTTCTGTGAATAGATTGCTTTGAGTTGGAAGTTCAACGGAAAGGGAAGGCTCAAGTCCCAGAGTGATTATTCGAGTGGTTAAGGCAAGTGAATTTCTGAACTCTTGTTAAGTGTATGAAATGCGTGTATATCCTTGTGGTATATGTTGGGAGTAACGGGATTGGTGATGGGTTGACTTGTCTACATTGATTAATTCTAATGATGAAAAGAATGGGGATAACAAAAGGCAATGTGATTAATTGTTTATGTGTGTTGTGTTGAGAAAGGGTTGAAGGCTTGTTGAATCATTGTTGATGTA
This sequence comes from Solanum peruvianum, assembly GCA_027705065.1. Taxonomy (NCBI): domain Eukaryota; kingdom Viridiplantae; phylum Streptophyta; class Magnoliopsida; order Solanales; family Solanaceae; genus Solanum; species Solanum peruvianum. The sequence goes on from JAKWJD010000096.1 coordinate 678, forward strand.
ACTTCATGTTTGTGTGGTTGTGAACTGTGCTCCTCATTATATGTGTGAACTTGTCATCTACATTATTCTGAGGCATTGGTTGTGGCAAGTGTAATGTGCATTGAGAAATAATGGGTACTTAAGAGGATGTACCATTTCGAGGGACATATCGCGCGCCGCGATGGATACTATATTTCGAGGGACGTATCGCGCGCCGTGATGGTTACTATTATCGAGGGTCGTGTCGTGCGCCGCGACAGATGCATGGACAGATATGTCCCCCATGGTTCCCGGACTGAGAGACAGCGGGTGTGTATCACTAGGTCAACATGCATCATTATAGTTGACATTGCCATTCCATTGCACTGCACATACTTATCATTTGTGAAACTTGATATCGTATTTTGTTGATCTTCTGATTGCCTTTCTGCGGAACTGTGATTGATTAATATTGAGCTTGTTATTGCGGATATGTAATTGTTGAAGTATTCTTGTTGAGGATATGTAATTTGTTGGAGTGTTTTGTTGTTGAGGATATGTAATTTGTCTAAGTGTTGTTGTTGTTTGCTACGTGCTATTAAACTGTGAGCTGTTAGGTTTGGTTGATTTTAATGCAGGTTGTAGTTGTGGAGGTTTGGTTGGTGGTGGTAGGAGTACCCGTATTTTATCCCCTTAGCTTGTGTTTAGACGTTTTACTTGCTGGGTACCGTGTGGTTTGGTACTCAACCCTTGCTACTACCAATTTTTTTTGTAGGTTACTAACCCGGACTTTGTGTGATATTTCCATTCTCCTTGTCTGAGGTTTCTTGGAGATTTGTCAGGTACTGTTTCCATCGCAGCAGACTTTCTTCTCCTTAATTATGATCTTGTTCTATTCTAGAAACAAGTTCATTTGAGACATGAGTTTTTCTTTTGATCAATTGTAATACTTTAGAGGCTTGTACACACGGACTACCAGGTTTTGGGGGTTTTATTAAGTTACTTATATTTTATTTCCGCACTTTCTTGTAATGATTGAGTTTTAGGCTGACTTGTCTTGGTGGGATAAGACGAGTGCCATCACGTCCATTTTTGGGTTGTTACAGAGAGAGAAATGATAGTTTGGTCCCTTTTCTGAAATGGAACCCAACTATGCACGTGACAAAGTATAAGTGGAGTATTATACATGTTTTTCTACCACTTCATATATATGCCTTACACATCGTAAAAGTTTTTGAGATAGTTTGATTCATCACGAAGTTTAAGAAAGAAATGAAGATTTTTGAAACTTGTGATCCAAACAAATAGAAAGTTATGTAACTGTATTATTTAATTGTAAAGGTAATAAAGGTAAAACAATATTTTATAGTTAACTTGTAACTTAATATTGAAATATGTCATTCTTTTAGGATTAACTAAAAAGGAAAGTAATCAGATAATTGGAACAAGGGAGTAAAAATTGATGAAGATTTCATTGTCATCCTAGTATATGTAGTTTAAGCTTAAAGAAGATTCTTGAAGGATTCGTTCAAACTTAACACATAGGCACTATGAACAACAAGTCGATCTATTTAAGAAGGCTCTATGCTTTTGATATATATAGCCGCAGAAAAAGACTACTAGATTTATTATTCTATGATTTTAAAGAATCAAATTTTAATGAGTAGTTTCAATTCTCGAACAAAGAGGGTAGGTGGATTGTCTTAAAACTCCTTGACTCATGGGGTCCAAGTGAAATTATTGGCATGCCAGAGTAAACTCAAGGACCTCCATTTATGTTATATGGTAATCCATAATTATGAAATAAATATAGTTGCAAAATGGGCTAGGAACTCAATACTCAAGAACTTAGAACTAAGAGATACTACTCCTCTCAAAGATGTTGAATTTATTGAGTTCATGCGGAGTTATGGATATGAGCAACTCGACTCAAGAGTATCATTGAAAATGTAGAAGTCATGGGTACAACTCTTCTCCATCCCATACTTACTTCCTCAAACTTAGCTCATACAGACAGTAGATCTCACAGGAGTCGGAATTTAAATAAAGGATTGAACTCTACTATTGACTCTTTCTTGAATTTAAATTATGAATTCAAGACTTATGACTTTGATAGGCATGATCTCTCCATGATAAAATGAATATTTTAATTGTGAATATCAAGAAGAAAACATGGGTACGATTCGAGGGAACTCTTGCGAAAAGAAGGAAAGAGGGGTAGGGACCTAGAAACTCTAGCGCACTAAGTGGTGCAGGGTGCTAGACCCTATCCTACACACTAATGGTTAAGGCGCAGTGAGTGGCGGGGTGCCCCCTTTCCCTACCCAGAAAACTGTCACGACCCAAAACGAGCCGCGAGTGGCACCCACACTTATCCTCCTATGTGAGCAAACCAACCAATCCAAACCCCAACATTTCAACCATAATAAATAGAATATAATGCTGAAGACTTAAAACTCATTAATGCAAATCGATTAAATAACTTCTAAAATTTATCAATCATTATCCCCAAAATCTGGAAGTCATCACCATAAGAACATCTATCCTCAAATTACTAAATCTAAGAGTATCTAAGAAGCTAAAATAAGTAAAAAGGTAGTCCATGCCTGAATTTCAAGGAATCAAGACATGAAGAGGAAGATCCAGTCCAAGCTAGAAGCAATAGCTAACCCTGAAATCTGGCGTGATGAAGACTGGCTAGAGTTACGGTTGAGTTGAAGACGATGGCACGTTTGCTGCACTCCACAATTAACAAAGAAAAACAAATACAAGTAGGGGTCAGTACAAGGCACAAGTACTGAGTAGGTATCATCGGCCAACTCAAAATAGAAAGCAATTTGTGTCAGATAATAACATAAAGTCAACTAATATTCTTAACAGGCGACAACAACAATTACCATAACCCTTGGTCACAACGCCAAGCACATCTATGAGGACTCAAGCCTCCACACCGTACTAATTTGGGAAACAGGTTCTTTAGATTGAGTATATTAACATATTTCAAGATTCATTCTCTTTATTATCCATATACTATCCTGGCGTCTAGAAACTTGTAAGTGGGCTAAACTACCCATGCTCCCTACTTTTCTACTTAAAGCATCAGCCACCATATTTGCTTTTCCTGGGTGATACAGAATAGTAATATCATAGTCCTTCAACAGTTGCATCCACCTCCTCTGTCTAAAATTCAAGTATTTCTGGGTAAAGACATATTGTAGACTATGATGATCTGTGTAGACTTCTCACTTGACCCCATATAGATAGTGTCTCCATTGGTTTAATGCAAACACCACTGCAGCCAATTCCAAATCATGGGTCGGATAGTTACGTTCGTGCACCTTTAGTTGCCTTGAAGCATAAGCGATTACATTCCTCTCTTGCATTAGCACCGCACCCAAAGCCGAATAAGATGCATCACAATAAACAATGAAATTCTTACCCTCTACTGTCAAGGTAAGGATAGGTGCCGTAGTCAACAAGGTCTTGAGTTTCTGAAAGCTTTCCTCACATTCATCCGACCATACAAATCGAACATTCTGCTTAGTCAAGTTTGTCAATTGGGAAGCAATAGAAGAGAATCCCTTGACAAATCGACGGTAGCAGCTAGCTAAACCAACAAAACTCCTTACTTCTGTAACATTCGTAGGTCTTACCCAATTCCTCAGTGTTTCAATCTTAGAAGGATCCACCATCACTCCATCCTTAGAAACCACAAGCCCCAGAAAGACACTGAATCTTGCCAAAAATCACACTTGGAGAATTTGGCATAAGCCTTTTCTCCCTTAATACTTCCAACACAATTCTCAAATGCTCCTCATGTTCCTTCTTACTCTTGGAGTATATCAGTATATCATCACAATAATAAATGACAAAGAGATCCAGATATGGCTTAAAATCCCGTTCATCAAGCTCATGAAAGCAGCAGGGGCATTCGTAATACCAAAACACATTACTACAATTCGTAATGCCCATAACTGGTTCGAAAATCTGTCTTTGGCACATCCGTTGCCCGTTTTTTCAATTGATTGATAACCGGATCTCAAGTCAATCTTAGAGAAGACACAAGCACCTTGTAACTGATCGAACAACTCATCAATGCGAGGAATGGGATACTTATTCTTAATAGTTACCTTGTTTAACTGTCGGTAGTCTATGCACATCCGAAAACTCCAATCCTTCTTCTTCACAAATAACACCGGAGCACCCCCAAGGGGATGCACTTGGTCTAATGAAGCCTTTACTTAACAACTCTTGAAGTTGGGCCTTTAACTCCCTTAACTCTGCTGGAGCCATTCTATATGGGGGTATGGAAATGGGGAGAGTATCCAGCTCCAGATCAATGCGAAAGTCGATATCCTTATCCGTTGGCATACCAGGAAGGTATGCAGTGAACACATCCAGAAACTCACGGACTATTGAAACCGACTGAATTAAAGGTACTTGGGTAGTATCATCCCTGAGGTGTGCCAAGAACGCTAAATACCCTTTACTAACCATCCTCTTAGCATGAAGAAAGGAGATAATACGAACTGGAGTGGAAGTGTAGTCACCCTCCCACACTAACGGATCTGTCCCAAGCTTGGACAACGTTACCGTTTTAGCATTACAATCAAAGATTGCAAAATTCGGAGAAAGCCAAGTCATACCCAGAATTACATCGAAATCAACCATTTCTAAGATAACCAAGTCTACATGAGTATTGCTCCCCAAAAAAGTCACCAGACATGACCTATATACCTTTTCAACTATTACAGAATCACCCACCGGAGTAGAAACACGAATAGGCATGTCAAGAAATTCACAATGTAAATTAAGACCAGTAGCAAATGAGGAAGATACATATGAAAATGTGGAGCCAGGATCTAATAATACAGAAGCCATGCAATCACAGACCAAAAGATTACCTGTGATAACAGCATCGGATGTCTCCGCTTCATACCGCCCGGGGAAAGCGTAACAATGGGCCCCATCACCTGTCTGCCCGTTGCCCCTACCATGTTGTGCTGTAGTGGCTCCAGTTTGCCCGTCACCCCGGCAGTTTTGGTGACCACCATTACCTCGGCCACCACATCCTCCAGAATGACGGCCTCTTCCATGACCACCTCTACCTCTGACTATTAGAGGTCTGTAACTCTGTTTTGGACAATACCTCTTAATGTGTCCGGTCTCCCCACATCCATAACACTCTCTGGATTCAATCATAGGTCTTTGTGAGAATGACGAAGTCTGGGGATGACCTCCAAACTCGGAGAAATGTTGACCGGTCTGCGGTGGACCCCCAACTACAGCCTGCAGTGAAGACTGAATAGGTCGGGCTGGATAACCTCCTGAACCCTGCCCTCTGGAGTAAGAACCATTAAACTCACCTCCCTTACGAAACCTTTTAGATGTCGATGCTATGGTGAAGTCATCTGGCTTCACTCCGTCCACTTCTATCACGAAGTCTACCACTTCCTGGAAGGATTTTGCTGTAGCCGCTACCTGTAAGGCTGAAATCCGCAAATCTGACCTCAACCCTTCACAAAACGGCGAATCTGTTCTTGTGGAATGAAACAAAGCTGGGTGGCATACCTGGATAATGCCACAAACTTAGCCTCATACGTAGTAACCGACATCCTGCCTTGCTCTAGGTTCAAGAATTCATCTCTCCTCCTATCCCTCAAGGTCCGGGGGATATACTTCTCCATAAATAAGCTAGAGAATGACGCCCAAGTCATAGGTGGTGCCGGTGCGGGTTGACACTCAACATATGACCGCCACCACATTTTGGCATTTCCCTGAAACTGATAGGTTACAAACTCAACGCCAAATCGTTCCACTATGCCCATTTTGTGTAGTAACTCATGACAATCAACCAGAAAATCGTAGGCAACCTCAGATTCAGCACCCTTGAAGACTGGAGGTTTCAATTTCAAGAACTTACTGAAAAGTTCATGCTGATCACTAGTCATTATGGGCCCTCTAGTCAAACGAGAAAACGTGCCTATTTCCAATAAGGCATCCATGCGGGGAGCCTCAGCAGCGGCCTGTCGTACTTCCGGAACCTGAGGTGCTGGTGCAGAAAACACTGGAGGTGTCAGGACTGATCAGATAACCCGCTAAGATAAGCAAGAACCTGATTAATCATCTCTGGGGTAGGTTGGGGTGGTAATTCCTCATTCTGCACTTGATCACTTTCCCCTTCCTCACCCTCTCTTACTACTTCCTCAGTTGGTGGAGGAGTCACCGCCCTAGTACTAGATGGGCCAGGTGCTTGTCCTCTTCCTCTAGAGGGCGTCCTCCCGCGACCTCTACCACGGCCTCTTGCCACTAATCCTCCTTGAGCTACAGCCCCAGTGGCTGGCTCAGTTGCATCTTGTCTTGCCGGTGTTGGTGTTGGCGCCGCTGTTGCTCTAGTTCTAACCATCTGCGAAATAGAGGTAAGATGGCCAGATACCAATTTGTATCACCTAGATACCAATTGGATCCAAGTAATAGCACGAAAGAAAGAAAGAAAGAATCGAATTTTCCTAAAGTCTTATAGCCTCTCAAAGAAAAGTAAAGGCGTCCCCCTACCGTTCCTTAAGACTCTACTAGACTCGTTATTGTGTGATGAGACCAACGAACCTAATGCTCTGATACCAAGTTTGTCACGACCCAAAACGAGCAGCGAGTGGCACCCACACTTATCCTCCTATGTGAGCAAACCAACCAATCCAAACCCCAACATTTCAACCATAATAAACAGAATATAATGCTGAAGACTTAAAACTCATTAATGAAAATCGATTAAATAACTTCTAAAATTTATCAATCATTATCCCCAAAATCTGGAAGTCATCACCACAAGAACATCTATCCTGAAATTACTAAATCTAAGAGTATCTAAGAAGCTAAAATAAGTAAAAAGCTAGTCCATGCCGGAATTTCAAGGCATCAAGACATTAAGAGGAAGATCTAGTCCAAGCTAGAAGCAATAGCTCACCCTGAAATCTGGCGTGATGAAGACTGGCTAGAGTTGCGGTTGAGTTGAAGACGATGGCACGTTTGCTGCACTCCACAATTAACAAAGAAAAACAAATAAAAGTAGGGTTCAGTACAAGGCACAAGTAATGAGTAGGTATCATCGGCCAACTCAAAATAGAAAGCAATATGTGTCAGATAATAACATAAAGTCAACTAATATTCTTAACAGGCGACACAACAATTACCATAACCCTTGGTTACAACGCCAAGCACATCTATGAGGACTCAAGCCTCCACACCGTACTCAATTGGGAAACAGGTTCTTTAGATTGAGTATATTAACATATTTCAAGATTTATTCTCTTTATTATCCATATACTATCCTGGTGTCGGAACGTGACACTCCGATCCATATACTATCCTGGTGTCAGAACGTGACACTCCGATCCATATACTAACCTAGTGTCAAAACGTGACACTCCGATCCATATACCATCCTGGTGTCAGAACGTGACACTCCGATCCATCAATACTATCCTGGTGTCAAAACGTGACACTCCGATCTATCAATACTATCCTGGTGTCGGAACGTGACACTCCGATCCATCAATACTATCCTGGTGTCGGAACGTGACACCCGATCCTCTATTACTATCCTGGTGTCGGAACGTGACACCCGATCCTCTATTCTTATTATTTTAGTTCATCAAGCCTTCTTTTATACCAAGGCATCATCATTACCAAGGTAAATTTAGGATTTAAGATTCAACAGCCTCTTCATGCTAATTCATTACAATTAGATAATCACATCATGCAAGCACACAATTAAGCATATAGAAGACTTTATAATACTACCCAATACATATCATGCTATTAAGAGTTTACTATAAGATAGTATAAACCCTAACCTACCTCCACCGAAGAATCGCGATCAAACAAGCTATCTTCCCAAAACATTTGCTTTCCTTGCGTTTCTTCTCTTCTCTCTCTATCATTTCTCTCTTTTCTCTCTGTTCTTTCTATTTTTCTTATTCAAACCCTTTTTCTTTTAACCCTAATTGTCATATAATTAAGTATAAAAGATGATAAAAATAACCCACTAATTATTTCAAGGTTATCTCCTTTAACCCCCAAGTAATTAAATTATTAACATTAATCCACTAACTTTATAATTATAGCAGGAATAGTCCAAAACGCCCCTTAAAACTTTTAAATAGAAATCCGACCCAGTCAGGGTTACGCAACCTGTGACGGTCCGTCATGGCTGTGACGGTCCGTCCTGCAGGTCTGTCACGAAGTTCAGAGAGTTAATTTTGTGGAAAGATTTGTGACGGTCCGTCGTGCCAACGACGGTCCGTCCTGCCATTCCGTCATGAAGTTCAGAGAGTCGATTTCAGTACCCAAATTTCAGAATTCTAAGTGTTTTGGAACGAGACCCCCTCGACGGTCCGTCGTGCCCATGACGGTCCGTCGTGTGATCCGTCGACCAAGACAGTTTTTACCAGAATCACTCTACTGCTCAAAACGACTAAACAGGTCGTTACAAAAACCGATGAACTTTTTTTTCTCAAATTCATGCAACTCTTTGGATCATTACACACAAATAAAATTACATCAAATGCTACACCGAAATCCACCAAGAACAACACTCATTCACAACTCTCACCTCAAAAACTCGACAAGAATTTCATTATCAATGAGTGAAGTAGAAAACCTCAAGAACTCAACAAGATTATCAATATACTCAATCTCATGGATGAAATTCGTAAAAGAACTGATGATTCACTTGTGAGAAAACAAGTCCAACATTATGGAAGCTTACATACCTCAAAGAACTAGGTTCTTGGTGAAACCCTGAATTTACGGAAGCTACTTGGGAATCTTAGAAGGACATGCAAGATAAGTATCTTTAATTATTTGTCAATTCAGGTACTACTCATTTCCTTCCTTGGCCTGTTTTTCCTATGTCTGTCGCTCGGGGACGAGTGATGGTTAAATTGGTATCAATTGTAACAACAGGAATTCATCTTTATAGAAAAACCGACAAGGAAAATTTTAGGGTCGAAAAACTTTTTGTAGTGACTTGAAATTTCGCAACCTAGTCAAATTTTGGATGAAATCTAAATCATTAAAGACTAAGGAAATATGGTTATAATTGGGAAATCTAATTATGAATTTGATCACATAAGTAGATAGATAATTTTTTAAAAACCGTACGACTTTAAAGAATTGAATTCGGGTAAGTACAACTTCTGGAATCGATCTTGGCGTGAGTGGGTAGTTTCTAAGTGTCGTTGGTTGAAGGTGTGACGTGAAATGAGGGTCTCAGAATTATTAAAATAGCTCAATATTTCCGTGAAAACCTCTGAGGTGAGATTTCTGCAGCCAGGACTAGGCCACTGTAGCGGGGTGGGTTCCGCCGTGGCGTGGGAGACGCGATTTAAAGTCGGAAATATACCCAAAAAAACGTTTTATTTGAAAATTTAAAACTTGAGAGATAATTAACGAACCCAGGGGTTTTGATATATTATCACCATTCTTGAGGCTACATGTAAGATTTTAACTTCCAGATCAATTTTTTTAATCATTAGAACATAATATAATGGGTTATTATCGATAAGTAAGAGTTTTTATCTGGAATTAATTATGATTAAGAGTCTCCTAATCGGGGCATGGGGATCATGATATTATCGAGGGTTGGTACAATTTTTAATAATTTGTATTATTAGTTATTATTTATTGATTTCTGTATTATATTGATCGTTTGTAGACTAAGAACAAGTGGAACAAATCCAGAAAGGAAAAATCAAGTTTCTTAGGGGATTCAAGCTTTGTTCGAGGTAAGTAATATTTGTGATTCTATGATTGTGTGATGCATGTTTGTTCTTGTTTCATTATGATACATCATATGTATGAGATTGTTCCATCATCGATCATACTTGTTATAAATGAGATAGATGAATGATGAAAGCCATGAATAATGACTTGATTTTATGAACTTGAAAATATACTAGTGATTATGATTGTGTCTTGTTGAACGGAATGGGTGTTGCATTATGACACATTAACTTGGATTTGTTGCCACATTCCGACATAATAATGAGATCGATTGTTAGTTCTAGAATAAACATTTGATTGGGTATGCTAATAGTTTATGTTTGGGTTCAATGTTAGGACCAATGACTTTAAAATTCTGGTATATGAGAATAGTGAAATGCTTCATTGTTCGTAAATGATGAGGATATTGTATATGTTTGATTGTAATAACTCTGAAAGTCTAAGATGTGTTCTAAAGCCTAATATAGGTGTCAAAAGGTTTAGAAACTCTTTTAAGGTCAATTATAATGTATTTGAATCATTTAGGAAGTCTAGAAATCAAAACGTCAAGGAACGTCCATGACGTCCGGAAACTAGTTTAATGAGGTACTAGAGTGCCTTAGCCTATTTGACTAAGTTTTAGGAGTTGGAAAATGATTAATTTTGGTGGAAGGGTATCTAATACGTATTAAAGTTAATTTATATTCAAAACGTACGGGAACGACTCACCAAGGACCAACAAAGGTCCCTTGAGCAGGACCCTTGCATTTGTGTCGATGGCTGCCTAAGGTAGTCTCCACAAACGCCTTGCCATCAACAGATCGTGGTCCAATAGATGGGGCGTCGATTGAATCTGTCGAAGGACACTTAGAATATTTTTAAGGAATGGATTTTAACCAGTCTCTGACCAAAATGACGGACCAACAGGATGGAGGGTTCTGTGGTCGTCGATTAAGAAATGTGGCGTCGATGTGGTTTTGTCTTTGAGACCACTGGTTTGCTGCTTGTTTTTTGATTGATTAAATTAATAAATTAAGTGGTTAGTTAATTAGTTAGGGGTTAATGAAGGTATAATTTTAAGTTAATTAACAACCTATATAAAGACTCTAATCTAATTAAGCTAACCTAACACTCATAAATCCCAAAACACAAATACTCTTTCTTCTCTCTTCTTTCTCTCTCCCAAGAAGAAGAAAACCATAGAAGGTCAAATTCAAGGAGGTTCTAGGGCTGAAAAACTCAAACTTTATCCATCAATCTTCATCAAATATCAAGGTATGAGATTCTTTTCACCTTTGGGATGTCTTTCCCCAAAGGGTTCTTCCAAATTGATTTCAAAAAGTTGAGTTCTAAGTGGGTTTTCTTCCAATACGAAATTGATCTTGTGAATTAATTTGTTTATGATTTCTTTTGGATATTCTGAGTAGATTAACATGTATTCTAACTTAATTATGTTACTTCTTGATATATTGGTCTCAATTGTAGATGATGACCTATTCCCCTTAACCCTGGGTTGTGATCTTGAATTGAATTGTATAGTAATGACTTAATTGGTTTGGTTAGTGTGTGAATTACTATTCTATGTTGTGATTATTCTAATTATGAGTATATTTTGATACATTGTGATCCAATTATGCTATTTCTTCAGTAATTGACCTATATGGTGAAGTAGACTATCAACTTGATGTAAGTCTCTAATTCTAGGCTATGACTAGTGATGAATTGTTGTATAATGATTCAATTAGCCTTGTTATTGTGTTGATTATTATGGTGTGATGATATTACACCCATTGTTGGGTTGATTTAAGGGTTGATGACAAGACCTCGATGATGGCATGGTGAAGGAAATCGAGTAAGTCTTGTGATATCTATTCTTTACTACAATTATGGTTATATGTGATTAAGTGATGATGTTGTATTGAAGTATACCTTATGTTAAGATTGATGGGGTTGATATGATATTGAATTTAAATGTATTGACTATGGTTTGTGAGTGTTGTCTAAGATGTAAATGTTATAAGAATGGTGATAACTTATCAATGTGCCTTATTATGAAGTGATATGTAAATGTGCTAACCTCACTTGTGTGAATTCTAATGAAAGGATAATACTAATGCAATTATTATTGAACTATGATGATGATTAATAAAGGTATTAAAGAAATTTCAATAGGGACTCTAGCTTAACACCGAGTCAACTAGAGTGAGGAGTGTCCCTTCCCACATAGCGAAGGTAGGATAACCGATGTACTTTTGAGATTGGAGACTATAATGCATGTAGCATAAAGAGGATTCCAACTATATCTCCTAGTTCTCAAATTATGTTGCCCCCATAGAAATACTAGCTAGTGGATCCATGTAGTTGTTATGTTCATGTTTTGGTACTACCTTAGCAAGTAGTCCACCTTCCTTCGGTGTAGGGTTCCATGACACCGGATTCCACATTGTCTCATGTCATCTATGTCTGTTAAGGAAAGATTTTCCCGAAAGTAAAAAGTAATAAAATGGACTCTAACTATGATAACTTTATAGGTGTGACTTAGTCTAGGTAGGGGTATGGGATACATTGCACTAGTTAGACTTGAGGAAATTCTTAGGAAGATGTTCTTATATTTGTATATGGTTATAAATGTAAATGATATGCATATGATGATTCGTACATGTTGGAGATACTATATGATATTGGTTTCACTTGCAAATATGTGTTTGGTCTCTATTTCTAAAAGTATGATGGTGATGTTTACTCTTAATCATATGCTATGTGAAGTTAGACATTGGTTATGGTTCTAATTAGGTTTACTTGATTGAGTAAGGTTATGGGGCTTTTCTTAGTTACTACAGTAGTGAACTTAATGATGGTTCATGAGTAAATTGTCTTGCTTTGGTAATGTTGAAATGAAATCTTATCCATGCTTGTTGACATTATAACTTGATAATAGAGTTGTCTTGATTGTATGTTCAAGTATGTTTATATGCTTATTGACTTGACTAGAGTTAGTAATGTTGGTCTTGTGGTGTATATTATCTTTACTTAATGAATATGCCTTATTGAATTGATATGGTCTTCTTGTATGTGCATAAAGGTTTTTCAAAGAAAATTACATACTTTAATGAAATGTCTGTTTTTAGCATGATCTTATGTTGTGTGTGCATATGTCTCATACTTAGTACAAGTGGTGTACTAACCCCATTTTCTCCTTTTCCCCAACATTTTAGACTCCGGTCGTTGAAGGGATTTTGAGACAACTTTGAAAAAAGACTTGGAATTCTCACTCATCCAATTTGGGTAGGTCCTCACTTTTTAAGGGCAATGCCACTATTAAGCTACTGATGTTGTTCTAGTTATAAGTCTTCTAGTTCTTTCCTTTTCATTTGAGTACTAAATATTGTATAGCCTACATATGGCTTTATTACTTTGATAAATTGGATATTCCCAATTAATATAATCTAGATTTAGATGGTTATGAGATGAGACATCCAGTTTTAAGACTATGTTATATTTTATATGTGTATGCGCAATAAAAGTAGAAGACTAAGTAATCTTCTTATACAAGGGTCTATGTATACTCGATATGAATATGTTATATGTAAGCGAGAGATCTATGTAAACCTTAAGATAGATGTAAAAAAGTTTTTGAATTTTCCGTGATTTAACCTATGAAGGTAATGATGTAGGAGAAGAGGCTACTCTAATCCTCGATGACGAAGCCGACGTCAGTTTCTTCTAAAAGGTTCTCCCCAAATGTGACATCGGTGTATGCATGTTATTATTTTGTTGTATTGACTTATATATGTTGCATTTAGTGGGTTAATCGTGTGATCCTACCAGTACACTGTGGTTGTGTAATAATACTAGAGTCTTTCTTTCTTTGTTGAGTATATAGCGTCTTTAGGAAATTATTGATAGGTCTCGCTGAGAAGATCACTGATCGCGAATCCAATTCAAGGGTGAGCTAGTTCTTACGAGCTTCCATTAATTCTCTTTCGTCTGTATCCATCATTGGTACTTGGACTTTTCAGTTAATTATGTGTGCATTACTTTAGGGTTGTGACCCTTCTTGTTTAGACTTATGGGTCTTGTTAGAGTTTTGGTACATTGACTTTCAGGTTCTAGGCGTATTTTTCCAATTGTTTAGTTATTAGATCTTTTGGAAGTTTATGGAACTTTACCTTTTCGTTATTTAACTTGCTTCCATAACTTAATTGCTTTAGTATTTTATTAGAGTTGGTTAACTAATTTATATTAATGGTTCTCCCACTAGAGGGTTAATGTGGGTGTCAGTCACGATGGTCTGATTCATGACAAAGTTGGTATCAGAGCCTAGGATAGCTGATCTCGATGTACCGTAATGAGTCTAGTAGAGTCTTCAGGAATGGTACGGAAACGTCTGTACTTTTCTGCAAGAGGATATAGTACTTTAGGAAATCACTTTGTTTTATCTTATCTTCTTCACGCTATAACTTGATTCCAGTTGGTAAGTGTCAATTCTAATTGGTATCTAATCTCCTTCACTATTCTGTCTATAAATGGTTAACACTAGATTTGACAGCGTTAGGCCCATTGCTTTGGTCAATGCTTTAGATGAAACATCTGCAGCGAGAGGTCGCAGTTGAGATAGTGGTAGAGGGAGAGCTATGGCTAGAGGTCAAGGAAGAGCGGCAACTACTAGAATGGGGTATCAGTCGAAAATACTCCCCAAAAAGATGCCTCTCCCATACATCATAAACCGATAGAGGAGAATGGAGTGGTTGAAAATTTTGATGAAGGTTCGAAAAGAGGAAGAGATGCAGGCTGAGTATACATGTCTTCTCTTATAGACCCAATGCTAGGTCAACAAATTATGTCATTCTTGAAAAGGTTGGTTGGTCCATGAGTGCTTCGTTCTTCTCTTAATGCTATCATTGTCCCCAAGATGGGAGGGAATGTAGGTAATGATGTATTTTTTCATCCTTTGTTGGGTCCTGTTATGACTGTTAATGAGCATGAAATGTTGACTATGTTTTTGAAGCTAAATCCTCCTATATTTTTGGTCTGAGAGTGAGGATGCTTATGAGTTTATTTTAGATTTATATGAGACGCTTCATAAGTTGGGAATTTTCCATGAGCATGGGATTGAGTTCGTGACTTTACAGCTTCAGAGGCTAAGCAGTGGTGGAGAACTTATATGGAATGCAAATCTTCCATTTTACCTCTATTTAGTTTGACCCAGTTTCATGCCATGTTCTTAGAGAAATATGTGCCAAGGACTTTGAGAGATCGCAGGAAGGATGAATTCATGCCATTGGAGATAGGTGGTATGTATATGGCTGCTTATGAGGCCAAGTTTCATGCCTTGTCTAGATATGCTACACAGTCGGTGACTATAGAGTAAGAGATGATTTATTTATTTATTTATTATGGAACTATATTTTGATTTGTAGGTATTATTTGTTCATATGACCTCTGCACGGACGAGTTGTAATGCGGTAACATACTTTATTTGTTCATACGACCTCTGCACAGGACAAAATTCTTAGTTGTACGTATATCTTTAGGACTACCTTTCCTTTACAAACTCCACATAATTAAATAAAAGGGAACAAATACACAAACGGCTATATAGAAATATATCATTTTTCTAACAGTGGTTTAGAGTTCAACCATCTCTCTAGGCTGAGTTTGTGAAGGCTCAGTACAATTCAATGTCCACTGTGTGTCTAAATCATTGATTTGTGTTAATTCGCAAGCTTTGGAATTTTTTAGTTAAAGCTATAGATGGTGCAAAGCACAACATTCCTCGGAAGATAAATTGTGGTTGTTGTAATATGTGGTGGCGTAATTTGTGTGAGAAACTCTCCCTTTCACAACTATATCTTAATTGTATGAACAGTGCTAATCATTCTACCAAGATATAGATATGCTTATATTGTCCTATATGACTATTGAATGTAGATAGTTTTTACTCTAAAATATGTGCTTGACAAAGCAAAGAGAGGTTACATAAAAATTATTCTGCAACTACAATGACAACACAAATATTACAGATGAAAGCTGATATATGACTTGGATTTTCTAATTAAGTTCTTTGCAACTGCAATGACTACACATATATTAATGATAATGTTAGTCATTTGATGACGATGCTTACAAATTTTCTCAAAATGACCCCACCGGATGACATAGATAAATCAGAGAAATATATCCCGATAAATCGAGTTTTGTAGGTTTCTAAGAGGGGTTGCGATTGTTGATGATACTTCTATATATTTAACCCAGAGTAGTTTATCTGGAATGATGGAGTGGTAGTCCATGATGTTAAGTGTGTTTTAAAATTGAAGGTTGTTTTCCCTTTGTAGTTGGCGACAAGGTTATCACATACTTCAGAATTGACTGTGCAATTAGTGGAGTTTATATAGTTATCAGATAGTGGTGTGGGTGATCTTATCAAGTTTATGCATCCGATAGAAGTGTGCAATACAACATCAAGAAACATTTTGTAATTCGTTCTTTTCTCTTCCTTTATAAAAAAGAAGCATGAAATGAAAGATTTGAGATTGAAGGAATGCATCATGTTTTTTTCTAACTTTCTAGAAAATTGGAGTTATGTCTGAAGGAACCGAAAGACATATAGGCTTGGTAAACAAAGAAAGTGGTAAGTTTATTCTAAGATGTTTGTTCCAGTATTATAATTTTAAAGGAGTTAGAATGCATTTTAGTGTACTATATTTGAAATACAGAGCTTTTATACCTATAATGATAGTAGGTAAAACTAGAAACTATCTTTGAAACCGTAACAACATCCTTCGATTTAATATCTAAATGTCTATTATTTGAAACTATACTCAAACACTCCAGAAACTTTGCCTGCAACAACAAAAAATCATCGATTTCTCTTCAAGCTCAAATTTCTTGTATCCTTTCACCATTAAGGTCATTAGCTTTTTAAATCCCATTTGGCAATTCTCAAATTTATCCTTTGCCCCAAAGTTCTAATAGTTTCCTGCATCCATTAGATAATCACCAAACTGCATAACTTTAAATAATTATTAATACTTCACAAATAATTAGCATTAGCTAAAAAAAAATTAAAAACATTTAAAAGTTTAAAATTAATATACTTACATCGATAAAGAGTCTTTCAATTTTCAGACAGTTCTATACAATATTGAAAGATCTTTTATGGATGTAAGTATATTAATTTGAATCTTTTAAATATTTTTTTTAAAAAAATGCTATTGTTAATTATTTGTGAAGTAACTAATAATAATGTAAATTATGTCGTTTAGTGATTATGCAATGGAAACAGAAAGATATCATAAAATTGTGGCAAAGGAAAAATTTGAGGATTGTCAAATAAAATTTTCAAAACTTAAGCTCTTAAAGGTGAAAGGATACAAGAACTTGAGCTTGAAGAGAAATTGGTGAAAATTGTTTTTCAGCGGACAATGTTTATGGAGACTTTGATTATAGTTAATAAGGATAGACATTTAGAAATTAAATCAAAGGATGTTGTTACGATTTCAAAGATAGTAACTATTTCTAGCTACTATCATTAATTATAAAAAGAAAAGCATTTCAGTCTATTATCTATTCAACATTGAAATTCTTTCTAACTAGTTTATAATTTCAAGATACCAGGCCAACAGTGTACAATCCATACACCTCTTTCATTGTTCATCGAACCCCGCTGACTTTTTAGTCTCTTTAGACATAACTCTAATTTTTTCCAGCAAGTAAAAAAACCATGATGAACGCCCTCAATCTCACATTTTTCATTTTCCTGCTCCATCTTTCATCAAGTAAGAAAAACTGTTCGGTCTGACAAATGCTTCTTGATTTTGTATTGCACACATTACCGGATGCATAAACTTAATAAACTCTTGCACTTCACTATCTGATAATTGTATAAAATCAGTACTACTCACTCAACACTAAATCATGTGATAACCTTGTTAATTAATCACGACTATAACGGAAAATATCCTGCAATTTTAACAAACATTTAACATGATGGATCTACCACTTCATCATTTCTGCTAAATTACTCCGGCAAAATATATACAAAGTATCATCAACATCCATAACCTCTCATGGAATCTTACAAAACTCAAACAATAGAGGAGAAAACTTCCTATGTACGGCTATAGGGTTGGTAAATAGTGCCTCACAAAGAAAATAATGACCAAAAAAGTACAATGGCTTCACCCCTTCATTTTTATCAAATTCACCTCTCTTTGCTGTTTCACAACTCAAATTTGTCCAATTACATGGTACATGATGCATACCTTCAATCGATTTTTGTAATGGCGTGTCTCAAATTTCCTTCATGATTCACTCTTACCTTGCTTCCTTGAAGGGAAAATAATCATACAACCTAATTCTTCTTGAGGGTACATTGCACACTTCACATGAAGTATAAAGTCGATTAAACTCATGCACATCACAACCTCATAACCTTATAAACTAAACTGATTGCACACTCAATTAAGCTTGTTTCCAACTCACGAACAAATGAAAATATCGTCATATATTAACACATTCCTTGCATCGTACCACTCCATTGTAGCTTCTAAATTACTACTAGAAAATATATACAAAGATTATGAAAACCAGCAACCCCTCTACTCTAATATCTACATCTTACGTGCAATTTTATGTATGCAATGTAGAAGTAAAAATTATAAACTAATAACTTTATCGTAAATAAAAAATGACTCCCAAACTTTATTGAATAAAGTATTTTTTTGTAAAGAATACACTTAACTCTCTCAAGGACTGATCTAAACAAGTATTTGAACTTCTAAGAGAGTAAAATACTTTGAAAGATACACAAAAGAACTCCAACCACCTGACTCATCACATCTTCCAAGTAACTCATACCACCAAGAATCTCTAAAACATCATCAACAATGTTTAACATTTAATTTCGATCAAAATAGGAGTTGTCCCAACATTTAAGCAGAAATCTCATGAAAACACCCTGGACCTTGATCAATTCAACAAACCTCCTAAAAGACTCTTACTATACCACATAATTCAATACTTCTTATCAATTATGTCCCAATCAACAAAGGCTGACAATACAGTACAATCTTTGTTAATAAGTTAAAGTCATAGTCACCACACAGACTTAAATTCACAAATAACATGATCAATGATGCTACAACAAGAAATATTTTATTCATCACGTCTTTCAAGTAACTCATACAATCAAGAATATGTAAGAAATCATCTATAGTGTTTAACATGTAATTCCGGTCTAAACAGGAACCATCCGAGTATTTAAACACAAATCATGGTCATTCATGGAAAAACATGTAACAAGCTAATTATTAAGTAGTAAACCTAGTTCTCTCATGAAACCACACATACAAAAGGTTCATAAAAATGTACAAGGTGTGCTAGCTAAGACAACCATTTGTTATTTTGACCCACATGGTACCGAGCCAACAGTTTCTACAAATCACGCAAGTTCCCGAGCCTACCATATGAATATTCTGTACCAAGAGTTATACTCGAGACAACCATTTTTCTCACAAACAAAACCACAATCACAATGAAATACAAACACAATTGAAAAACTTGAGTAAACAAAGAACCTTCATCGCATAAGTTAGTCAATAATTCGTCATTTGTAATTAAGCCCCTAGAATTCCCTGGGCATGAAATTATACAAGTTACTCTACATATAGAATGCATATATAAATAAAAATGGAAAACAATAACCATTATTTACACTCGGACACTCTTTCTAGAAAATTTTCCTCTTGGAACCAGATTACACACCACTCATTTTCCGTGAACATCCCGCCCAAATATCACAAGGTCAACATTGGTTAATCAAACTCGATATTTTCTTAAACCATAACTAGCTCCAAATTAAGTCATTTAAATTCAATGATTGAACGCCTATACATGTAATCTCCAACAATTTGAAAGGTACAAAGTAAGTGTAGAGTGATCTAACTACTCAGTAAAAACCCAGCCTATGTGGACGCCAAAAAACCGTAGAAGAACTCTGAACATGAGTTTCTATCTCCGTTGGGGATAATCCTCAAGGTCGTAGATAAAATATTTGTTGGTATGACCCACCTTACGCTTGCAACCTCTCTCTCCCCTATCCTCAAGCTTTGAACAATATTTGGGAGGTTCTTTGCAGTAACCATCGGTTGTTTTACCATTAGAGAGACAACAGACAATTTAAAAAAACACATTTATGAGTTTCTTCCTCTCGTTGTCCCCTCCATAGAGGCTATCACGCTGTCATACTTAAAAGGCTCTTACAATGGAGGGATAACATCAACCGGAGTTTAATTTTCTAATTCTTAGGATTTTTTTCATGTCATCCCAATTTTTATTTGGCACATCATTTTAAAGAATATTGTGACTCTCCGCACGGGATGTCCTTTGAATAACGATAGATCAGGTGGTTACAAGCACACTCCCAATATATTGTTATGGGGTTATGGAAAATTTTCTTACATAAATCTATAAATTGTCAAATGCATCCATGAGCAACTTGTTTTCTAATATAAAGGAAATAGATAAATCTTTGTCAGAGGCATGGAAATAGAAGTATAAATGAATACTAGGAGTTCAAGTTTCATATATCATGAATAAGTGAGTTTAATTTATTTACCCGCCTTATGTGTGAGGACGGTTTGTGCTTCACATTTCCCCGAAAAGTTGTTGGGTGTAACTGATTTTGATGTAACACTCTCACTGATTTGAATATAATGCTCTGCTATCATTTTGTGAAATTGAAGTTTTTTTCCGATCATAAGGTAATTGATGCTCCATAGATGATACTCTGAAGGTCAATAGGACTTATTGGATATTGGTGATTTGTTTGACTCTAATGACATGATGCAACTAGTTGATGGGATTACTTTGAAGGACTAGGGTCTTTCCGCCGTAAAACACATACACGGAGAATTCAATAAATTTGACAAATAAAGAAAGTTGATTTCGTCTTTTGCACCCTCATATCAACGGCATAATCATCAAAGTTGTGTTTGATGTTGTGTTATGGTATAACTGATACTCCATTTGAAGTGGGGGCAGAAAGAATTGTCTGAGTTTGAGATCTGATATGTTTAAGGCAATGATATATATGTAGCAAAATACAATAAATATATTCTAATGTAATTAACACGTAATAATTGTTTGAAGATCATATGAAATGACACTTTTGGCCTTTACCTAAACTTTATAAGAGGCCTTAATTTTTTAATTTTTTTTTTTTTAAAAAAGAAGAAATTTCTCATGTATTTTAATTCTTTTTGGCCTTTTGACCTAAAAGTTAGTAATCGTCCTTTTCCTTGATATAGTTATTTCTCTAATAATTCTTTTGATATTCAAAGTATAGCTATGAAATCTCTTAAGACATTGTCTAGGATCCTCTTGTATTCAAATTCATTTCTCTTTTTCATTTTAGTTTTGTGTAATGCTATTCATATTTTCTAGTTAATAAATTTGAATTCTAAATTATTATTAATAGTATATTCTAGTATATACTTATGCTACGTAATTTACCCACGCTTTGCGCGGGCAAAAATAATCTTTCTTAAGTTTAGAATAACCTTTCCAATAATCGACTATTATTAGAAACAAGAAAGAAGTAAACTTTAGAAGGTTTTAAGAAAATTTCAATAGAAATAATAATTTGACATTATCAAAAATCTGAAGAATTGTAAATATATAATGAATGATTAAAATATCTTTGTACTAATTATTTTTATCTTTTACATAATTTATCATAATATATATAGATACTAATATAATTGTCTTGTTAAAATGAGTGACATTTTTATGTAGCAATGAAGCATCACTTTTTTTTATATGAAAAATACAGAATCTGGTAATTCTATGATTAGAAGACCGTTAAAAATATACATCACAACAACATAAGTTTTTTTTATAGAGAAAATCTATTTGTTGGAGTTTAAACGTTGAACTCTTTTCGTTATTGTTACTCTACTGCTTTGAAGACCCTTCTAAATGGTTCATCAGTGCAATTTTACGACTTTTTCAGAAATATGTACACATAATTGTTGCATTATGAAAGTACAAGTAGATCAAAATTTTGGAATGCAGACTCATGTAAAAGAAATATTCTTGAACATGAAAAAAATAAAAATAGGTCTAACCTATTTAAATCAAATGTTCAACAATAACTTGGACATGAAGGTAAACAAATCTATGTTAATAGACACATATTTTGTAGCATCAGGTATTACATTTATTTATAGTATGCTTGCTTTCATATTTTTCACATTAAGCTTGCCGAACAAAAAATATTTGGAAGAGTTGAATAAGAGAAAAAAGAAAAACATTAAAAGGATGAACTTTGTCAAAGTGAGATCATATTAAATACTTCAATCAACTTTTAATCCTTAAAGTACACATAATACTCACTGATAAAATTTAGTAAAAATAGATACTTTACAATACGAAAGCCAAAAAATATGGTCATGCAAGGCTATTAACTCTCAAATGATTTTTTAATTACTAAAAAATCTCATCCTTGTATGTGAAGAAATGACGTTTTTTATTTTAAAAAATTAGAGATTTGTGGGGACGCTTTTACCGTATCTTCCACAATTCCAGTAGAAAAAACTTACCCGGATAGTCAATTAACACTTGTTATTTTATATGTACTAAAAATAATTATAACAATAAATTTACATTAACAGAAACAACAATGTTTAAAACATGTACGCAAAGATAACAATTAATAATATAAGCATAAATGAAGGACTATAAAAAGCATATTAGGATATGTATCAATAGAATGAAACAAAATTGTATAAATCAAGCCCACTGAATGCACATTGTCCTCTAAGGGAATTATTCTCCTTTAGAACCCGAGGTTTAAGGGAATAGATCATCTCATGAAAGAACGATTTTATTCTCCAGTTTATTAATATAAAACAATGGTGTTAATGAGTCACAAAACAGGAGGAAAGTTCATAAATATATAACTATGTAGAAGAAGAAGAACAAGTTCAGCATTTTTGTTGTTTTATAATAAGACAAAATTACTCTATTTATAGACAACATAGAGTAGTGTGAACAAACGTTTATTGTGCCTTATCAGAAAGGTCAGAGCTCTTTGGAAAGATTACAACCCTTCAAAAGGTTACAACCTTTTATAATCTTTACAACTTTTAATTAAAAAAAGAAGGTTATTTTTGGAAATAAATAAATTAAAAGGGATTCTTCCTTATGGTGGCGCCACATAGGCGGACTTACGATTCCCTTTTATATAAATATATGATGTGAATTTATTTATATATATATATATATATATATATATATATATATATATATAAGTTACCAATCCAAAATTTAAATAAATATAATAAGTTAAAACCATAAAAGTATTGCTACTAGTTGATAATTTTTATTTTAAAATAAAATCTTACTGCTTGAATTTGCTTTCTGCAATGTATGAAAAAAAATGAATAATTAAAGTTTTAATGTCCTCACCCTTGTATTTTTTTTTGGAATAAATCACTTTTGTAAAAATAAATTAAAACAAACTATACTACAAGAAAAAAAAATAGAAGATACTTATCACGATAGATTTATATTATACCCTTAAATTGTCCAACTCCCACCATTAATCACATTGTTAAAAGTAGTTCTTTTTCCAATAAATTTGTTGCTCATTATTTCCTATTGAAAGTGAATTACTTTAAAAATTATAACTATATAACTTATAATTTATTTTAAAAAAAGGATAGGCATCAACTACTGACACAACTATAACTTTAAAGATATAATCCGAAATATGGAAAAGAATAAACAAAAAGTGATAAATTGTTAAAACACATAGTTGTACCTTAAACTTTCACAAACCAAAATATTTTACAAAATTAGTCATATTTATGATTATCACAGTCACAAGTTATAAGTAGAAAAAGTCATAGCCACAATTACAACTTTCATAATTACAATTATGAAAAAAAAAAACATAATAATCGCAATTGTGATTTTAATGTAACTATAATGAAAAATATCATAATCATCATTAGTTTTGGAGTAAAAATTTAAATTTAACGAGTACTAATCTCAATTTAGCATAAATCCAATATCATCAGCCCCAACATTATAAGAGTTATATTATAAATTAATTTTGTCTAATTAATTAATATTAATTTCTATGATCATCCTGTCTAAATGAGTTATTCATTACATATATATGCTCATCTCCTCCCTCTATTTTTCTTTCGTTTCATTCACTTCTTAAATCTCTTATTATTTTTTCTCCCTCTCATTTCATTATTTTAATATTTTTAATTTAATCTTCTATTCTATCAAAATATCTCTATTTTATTTGTTTATGATTTTTTTTTTTGATTGAATATGATAATATATACCAATTTTAGTTCAAAAATATGTGATATACATTATGTGTATACTAACATAATTTATTTACAATAAATGAATATTGTACGTATTAATATATAATATATGTATATGTACAATTTCACGTACTATATATATATATATATAAATATATATATATATATATATATATATATATATATATATATATATATGCCAGACTTGGGAGTATGGTATGTGCCAGCATAGGCCCAATATTGTCAAAATTGATACTAGTACCTTTTATTTAACTCTTGACTATAAATCGGAAAGAATATATTTACAGTGATATGCTTTTATATACATGGCAGTATAATTATACTATATAATCATCATATCATATTAAAAGCGGGAAATCCAAATATGAAAAGTTGAATTACCAAATAACATATTAACTATTGAAAAACTATTTATCTTTCAAAAAATAAAAAGTTAAGATGTCAACTCTAATATTCGCATCCCTTTTCAATTTTCATTTTTCCATTATAACTTCCATTTAATTTATGTCATAAATTCAATGGTCTTTAAAAAAAAAAAAGAATTCATTGTTGAAGTCGTGTATTACATACCAAAGATATATATATGGAAATGTAATGACAATGGCAATGTCAATTATGCATGTGTGAGCGCAAGGTTAAGTTACAAGGATCTAAAATTAGAGTGTTTTCTTATCGAAAAGTTTTATTATGTATGAGGCATATATAAGACGTGACACACAAAACATGTATGAGACTCTATTTATAGTTTGTCAAGCAGATAATTTGGTTCCATTTCAGAAAATGGCTCAAACTATCCTTTTTCTCTCTTCCCTTATAATGTTTTCCCCACTTTCTTACTTTTGACTTGTTTTTTCTTTGGTTTGTTTTCCAACCATTTTACTAATTGCACTTCTACTATTTGATAGTTCTTTATTCTGTTTCCAACATTGTGATATTATTTTTCTATTTTTATATTGATTATTTATTTTGCTAAAAATAATTTGACTGAAATTTAGATATTTTTTCCTCTTTAAATAAGCAATACAAAATATGTCTGACGTTGTTTATCTTAGAGTTATATGATATTGTAATATTTATTTAAGAATCATAAGATAATACAGTATGATCTTAGAGTTATATGATCTTTTTTTTCTCAATAGACAACTTTTATTAGTTTGATAAAATGTAATATGCAGTAATTTTTATGTATATATAATTGAATGGAGAGTGAGTTTTCCATTTGTTATTTTGCAATTTTTTTAATGTTCTATTCTTTAATGTGGTATAATTGTTTTGTATTCTAATAAAGTGAAAGCACAACCGTAAGGAACACAAATACAATTAAATACAGTTGAAATCTGGAACTAAAAGCCTAGAATTGGTGAGAAGACAGAAGAAGAGGGTGAGAATATAAGAATCATAATTAACTTTCTCCCCTTTATCTACCACATTCTCACACTCACACTTTTATACAACTTACATAACAATCTATAGCCTTGATCACGTGCCTTTTTTCCTGCCCAAAAAGAAATTGTCCAACCTTTTAGGTGGAATTATACTTCTAGTACTCCTATGTGACTTGCCAATGCAAAAATCTCTAGTCGCATTGTCCTTATCATTCACTAGTCGCATTGTCCTTGTATGGATTTAAATAGACTACTAGGCAGTGAAACTTGAAGCTTAAAGCGACCTTACTTGATATGGAGTTAGTTCAATGTCATTGTAACTACTTTTTGTTCAACTACTCTCCATCCCATTTCATGTGAGATAGTTTGGAAATTTCTATCATGCATGAGGTACGCTAAGTTATAGTTGTATGAGATATCATTTGATTGACAAGTGGACATGACTGAAATTATCTTTAAGTACCCTCCACCTTTGGTTTGTTTTTTACGCCTGACGTATTTTTTCTTTCTAATTTTAAAATATTTATTTTTGCATTATAAGCTAATATAACTAGTTTATGTTGTTTCTTTTTTACGTAGTGAATAATTTTTATAATAATTATATATATTTTTAGTTTATTTTGTTATATTTTTTTATTCAATTTATATATTTATATTGTAATAAATAGTTGTTATTTAATTTTTAGTTTTTAAAATTAAGATATAAGTAATTATTTAATCCAAAGAATTATTATTTTTAATAAAAATTATAAATAAAATTTGTGCAGTCAAAATTATAGTTTTGTTTTAAAAATTTCTTAAAAACTGTGTAAACATAGATAAACAAATTTTTTTATTAAATTTCACCTTGCTTGAATTTTAAGTGTAAAAATATCATATAAATTGACAGAAAGAATATGTATTTTTGTATATCATATAAAACTTATGAAATTATTTGTTAAGATCATTGATGTTTTTGCCGTTATATTTTCTGAAGAGTATGTGATGGATTTAGGTTCTTTGGAAACATGATATTGTTGAGAGAAGAAGAAAAGAACGAATAAATTTTATACTTTTTTCTTTTTATATTAATAATACATATTTCTTTTTTACAAAATTCTTAAGAAATCATAAATAAAGTATTAGTTTTACTAATTTGCACCTTTTTTTTAATTTAATAAATTTCTTTTATACTTCCAAAAAGAATTGATTATTTTAACAATATAAAAATAGTAATTAATTATATCTTAATTCATAAATTATGAAATAATTTTATATGAGTACTTTTAGTAAGTAAATAATCAATATCAAAAAACAAAAATAATATCACAATGTTAGAAGCAGAATTAAAAACTATTAAAGAATAGAAGTGCAAATTTAGAACAATAGTTGGAAATGAAAGAAATAAAAAAATAAGGTAAAAAGTAAGATAGAGGAGAAAAAACTTTATAAGGGAAGGGAGAGAAATGATAGTTTGGGTCATTTTCTGAAATGGAACCCAATTATACACTTGAAAAAGTATAAATGGAGTACGATACAAGTTATGTCTATCACGTTATATATATGTCCCATACATAATGAATTTTTTTTTGAGGTAGTTTGATTCAACACGAAGTTCAGGAAAGAAAGGAACATTTTTAAAACTTAAGGCCCAAAAAATGATTTTTGGATTACAAGTTATTGTTTATTGATTTTGTATTATATTGATTGTTTGTTGAAAAGAACAAGCTGAAGGAATCCATAAAAAACAAAATCAAGTTTCTTAGGGGATTAAAGCTTTGTTCAAGATAGGTAATGGTTGTGATTATATGATTGTGTGATGTATATTTGTTTTTGATTCAATATGATACATCATATGTATGAGATATTTCATTATTGATCATACTTGTTGTAAATGAGATAGATGAATGATGAAAGCCGTGAATAATGACTTGATTGTATGATCTTGAGAATATACTTGTGATTGTGATTGTGCCTTGTTTAATGTATTAGGTGTTGCATTTTGACACATTAACTTGGATTTGTTGCAATGTTCTAACATAGTTATGGGATCAGTTGTCCGTTCTAGCATAAACATTTAATTGGGTATCACATTCCGATATGCTAACAGTTTGGGTTTAGGTTCAATGCGAGGATGACTTAATATAATTTTGGTATTTGAGAATTGTGAAATGCTTTGTTGTTCATAAATGGTGAGAATATTGTATATGATCGGTGTATGCATGTTATTATTTTATTGTATTAATAAGCCTTGCTTATAAGATCAGTTATCGCCGATCCAATTCAAAGGTGAGCCAATTCTTATGAGCTTTCATGAATTGTATTTTGTATGTATCCATCATTGCGTTCTTTGACTTTCTATTCAGTTATTTGTGAATTAGTTTGGGATTGTGACCTTTCTTGTTTAGACTTATGGGTCTTGTTAGAGTTTTTGTACATTGACTTTCAGGTTCTAGGCATATTTCCCCATTTGTTTAGTTGTTATATCTTTTGGAATTTTATGGAACTTTAATTTTTAGCTATTTAACTTGCTGCCTTACCTTAAATGCTTTAGTATTTGATTAAGTTCGTTAACTAATTGG
>JAKWJD010000097.1:0-28722 GCA_027705065.1 Solanum peruvianum
GAACGTGACACTCGATCCTCATATACTATCGTGGTGTCGGAATGTGACACCCGATCCATATACTATCCTGGTGCCGGAACGTGACACTCCGATCCTCATATACTATCCTGGTGTCCGAACGTGACACCCGATCCATATTCTATCCTGGTGCCAGAACGTGACACTCCGATCCTCATCATTCTATCCTTGTGCCGGAAAGTGACACCCGATCCTCTATTACATCCTGGTGCCGGAACGTGACACTCCGATCCTCATCATTCTATCCTGGTGCCGGAACATGACACTCCGATCCTCATCATTCTATCCTGGTGCCGTAACGTGACACCCGATCCTCTATTACTATCCTAGTGCCGGAATGTGACACCCGATACCCTAATCTCACTACTTTCGTTCATTAAGCCTTCTTTTATACCAAGACATCATCGTTAACAAAGTAGATTAGGGTTTTTCAAGATTTAGGATTCAATAGCCTCATCATGCTTATTTTATCACAATTATATAATCACATTCATGCAAGCATACAATTAAGCATATAGAAGGATTTACAATACTACCCAATACATATCATTCGCTATTAAGAGTTTACTACGAATAGCATAAACCATAACCTACCTCCACCGAAGATTCGTGTTCAAGCAAGCAAATTCCCCAAAGCGTTGTTTCCCTCTTCGTTCCTCTCTCTCTTGTTCTTTCTATTTTTCTTATTCCAACCCTCTTTCTTTAACCCTAATTAGCATATAATTAAGTATAAAAGATGATAAATTAACCCACTATTTAACTCAAGGTTATCTCCTTTAACCCCCAAGTAATTGAATTATTAATATTAAACCACTAACTTTATAATTATAAGCAGGAATAGTCCAAAACGCCCCTTAAAACATTTAACAGAAATCCGACCCAGCCTGGGATTGCGCAGCCTGTGACGGCCTGTCGTTCCTGCGACGGTCCGTCCTGCTGCTTCCGTCACAGAGTTTAGAGACTAAATTTTTACAAAGGGTCTGTGACGGCCCGTCACGCCTGTGACGGCCCGTCACGCCTATGACGGCCCGTCACGCCTGTGACGGCCCGTCACGCCTATGACGGTCTGTCCTGCCACTTCGTCTCGAAGTTCAGAGAGTCGATTTCAGTACTCAAATTTCAGAATTCTAAGTGTTTTGGAATGAGACCCCCTCGACGGCCCGTCGTGCCCTGACTGTCCATCGTGGGATCCGTCGACTCAGCCAGTTTTTCCAAAAATAAAATCTGCTGCTCAAAATGACTAAACAGGTCGTTACAATAGATACCAATTTACCCATCGTTCGTCCTCGAACGATCACAAGAAAAGAAACAAGGCCGAAAAGGAGTACCTGAATCTGTAAACAGATGTGGGTATCTTTCTTGCATATCAGCCTCCTTCTCCCAAGTGGACTCTTCAACCGGCCGATTCTTCCATTGAACCTTGATGGATGCAATCTCCCTCGACCTCAACTTGTGGACTTCTCTATCTAAAATAGCAACAGGTTCCTCCTCATAAGACAAATTCTCATCAAGCAGACCGAATCCCAAGCGAATAATGTAGTTTCCATCCCCATGGTATCTTTTCACATACACACGTGAAATACCGGATGCACTCCTGACAGCCCTGGAGGCAAGGCTAATCATAAGCCACCTCCCTTACTCGCTTAGGTACTCAAAAGGACCAATATACATTGGGATAAGCTTTACCTCGCTTACCAAAAACCGCATCACATCCCCCTTTCATGGGCGAAACCTTCAACAAGACTTGTTCACCCTCCATGAACTCCAAGTCTCTAACCTTTCGATCTGCATATTCTTTTTGCCTACTTTGAGCCGCTAGAAGCTTTTCTTGAATGCATTTCACTTTATCTAATGATTCCCTCAAAAGGTCAGTACCCCAAGGTCTAACCTCAAATGCATCAAACCAACCAATGGGAGACCTACATCTCCTCCCATACAGTGCCTCAAATGGGGCCATACCAATGCTTGAGTGATAGCTATTATTGTATGAGAATTCTGCTAAGGTAAGAAGTTATCCCAATGACCACCAAATTCTATCACACATGCACGAAGCATATCCTCCAACACTTGAATCGTTCGCTCAGACTGACCATCGGTCTGAGGGTGAAATGCGGTACTAAGATCCAACCTAGTACCTAATTCAGCATGCAATGTTTTCCAAAACTTAGAAGTAAACTGCGTACCTCTATCTGATATGATGGAAAGTGGGACTCCATGCACGAACAATTTCTGAGATATAGAGTTAGGCTAACTTCTCTGCATTGTAGGTCACCTTGACCGGAATGAAGTGAGCAGACTTAGTTCATCTGTCAACAATTACCCAAATGGAGTCATAATTACCCATTGTCTTTGGAAGACCAACCACGAAGTCCATTGCAATTCTCTCCCACTTCCATTCCGAAATGGGCATTCTCTGAAGTGTTCCTCCGGGCCTCTGGTGTTCATATTTTACTTGCTGACAATTTGGACATTTGGCAATAAAATCAACAATGTCACGCTTCATTCTACTCCACCAAAAGTGTTGCTTTAGGTAACGATACATCTTGGTTGCACCAGGATGTATAGAATACCTTGAACTATGAGACTCTGTAAGAATAGTGTGGATCAAATCATCGACGCGGGGTACACATACTCTTCCCTTAATTCTCAAAACACCTTCCTCATCGAT
Organism: Solanum peruvianum; assembly: GCA_027705065.1. Classification (NCBI taxonomy): domain Eukaryota; kingdom Viridiplantae; phylum Streptophyta; class Magnoliopsida; order Solanales; family Solanaceae; genus Solanum; species Solanum peruvianum. Next base: position 2,687 of record JAKWJD010000097.1, read on the forward strand.
TGTCGCTTCTTTAGCCTCTCCTCGCAACACTTTATCTCGGATCCGGATCAATTTCTCATCATTAAACTGCTTTCCCTTAATCTTGTCAAGGAAGGAAGATCTTGCCTCCACACAAGCCAAAAATCCTCCCCTCTCTCATTTACTTCCAACCTCATAAGGTCATTAGCCAGAATCTGAACCTCTCTAGAGCCAATGGGCGTCTAGAAACTGTAAGTGAGCTAGGCTTCCCATGCTCCTGCCTGCTTTCTACTTAAAGCATCTGCCACAACATTAGCTTTTCCCAGATGATACAAGATTGTGATATCATAGTCCTTCAGTAGTTCCATCCATCTCCTCTGCCTCAAATTCAAATCTTTCTGAGTAAAGACATACTGTAGGCTACGATGATCCGTATAGACTTCACACTTAACCCCATATAAATAGTGCCTCCATTGCTTTAATGCAAATACTACCGCGACCAACTCCAAATCATGGGTCGGGTAATTGCGTTCGTGCACCTTTAATTGCCTTGAAGCATAAGCAATTACGTTCTTCTCTTGCATTAGCACTGCACCCAAACCCGAATAAGATGCATCACAATAAAAAATGAAGTTCTTACCTTCCACTGGCAAGGTGAGAATGGGTGCAGTAGTCAACAAAGTCTTGAGCTTCTGAAAGCTTTCTTCGCACTCGTTCGACCATACAAATGGAACATTCTGCTTAGTCAAGCTTGTCAATTGGGAAGCAATATAAGAGAACCCCTTGACAAATTGGCGGTAGTAGCTAGCTAAACCAACAATGCTCCTCACCTCTGTAACATTAGTGGGTCTTGCCGAACTCTTCACTGCTTCGATCTTGGAAGGATCCACCATCACTCCATCCTTAGAAACCACATGCCCCAAAAAGGACACTGCATCTAGCCAAAACTCACACTTAGAGAATTTGGCATAAAACTTTTTCTCCCTCAACATTTCCAATACAATTCTCAAGTGCTCCTCATGTTCCTTCTTGCTCTTTGAGTAAACCAATATATCATCAATGAATACAATGACAAAGAGATCCATATATGGCTTAAAAATCCCATTCATCAAGCTCATGAAAGTAGCAGGGGCATTAGTAAGCCCAAAAGACATTACTAAGAACTCATAATGTCCATACCTGGTCCGAAAAGCAGTCTTGGGCACATCTGTTGCCCGTATTTTCAATTGATGGTAACCAGATCTCAAATCGATTTTTGAGAAGGTACAAGCACCTGTAATTGATCGAACAAATCATCAATGCGAGGAAGAGGATACTTGTTCTTATAGTTACCTTATTCAGTTGTCTATAATCTATGCACATCCGAAGTTTCCATCCTTCTTCTTCACAAACAAAACAGGAGCACCCCAAGGGGATGCACTTGGTCTAATGAAACCTTTACCTAACAACTCTTGAAGTTGGCCTTTAATTCCCTTAACTAACTCCACGGGAGCCATTCTATAAGGGGGTATAGAAATGGGGCGAGTACCCGGTTCCAGATCAATGCAAAAATCAATATCTCTATCCGGTGGCATACCAGGAGATCTGCAGGGAACACATCCAGAAACTCACGGACTATCGAAACCGACTCAATTGAAGGTACTTGAGTAGTGTCATCCCTGAGATGTGCCAAGAAAGCTAAACACCCTTTACTAACCATTCTCTTAGCACGAAGAAAGGAGATGATACGAACCGGAGTGGAAGTGTAGTCGCCCTCCCATACTAACGGGTCTGTCCCGGGCTTGGCCAACGTTACAGTTTTAGCATTACAATCCAATATTGCAAAATTTGGAGAAAGACAAGTCATACCCATTTACATCGAAGTCAACCATTTCTAAAATAACCAAGTCTACATGAGTATTGCTCCCTACAAAAGCCACAGGACAAGACCTATACACCTTTTCGACTATCACAGACTCACCCACCGGAGTAGAAACACGAATAGGCATGTCAAGCAATTCACAATGTAAATTAAGACCAATAGCAAATGAGGAAGATACATATGAAAATGTGGAGCCAGGATCAAATAATACAGAAGCCATGCAATCGCAAACCAAAAGATTACCTGTGATAACAGCATCGGACGTCTCCGCCTCAGACCGCCCGGGGAAAGCATAACAATGGGCCCTATCGCCTATCTGTCTGTTGCCCCTACCATGTTGTGCTGTAGTGGCTCCAGTTTGCCCATCACCCCGACCGTTTTGGTGACCACCATTACCTCGACCACCACGTCCTCCAGAATGACGGCCTCTTCCATGACCACCTCTACCTCTGACTATTGAGGTCTGTAACTTTGTTTTGGACAATACCTCTTAATATGTCCAGTCTCCCCACATCCATAACACTCTCTGGATTCAAGCATCGGCCTCTGTGAGAATGACGAATCTGGGGATAACCACCAAACTCAGAGAAATGTTAACCGTCGCGGTGGACCCCCAACTACAGTCTCAAATGAAGACTGAATAGGTCGGGCTGGGTAACCTCCTGAACCCTGCCCTCTGGAGTAAGAACCATTAAACTCACCTCCTAGACGAAACCTTTTTGATGTCGATGCCATGGTGAAGTCATCTGGCTTCACTTCCTCCACCTCTATCACGAAATCGACCACTTCCTGAAAGGATTTCGCTGTAGCCGCTACCTGTAAGGCTGAAATCCGCAACTCTGACCTCAACCCCTTCACAAAATGGCGAATCCTTTCTTGTGGACTGAAACAAAGCTGGGTGGCATATCTGGAAAGTGCACGAAACCTAGCCTCATAAGCAGTAGCCGATATCCTGCCTTGCTCTAGGCTTAGAAACTCATCTCTCCTCCTATCCCTCAAAGTACGGGGTATATACTTCTCCATAAACAAGATAGAGAATGATGCCCAAGTCATAGATGGTGCCTCTGTTGGTTGACACTCAACATGTGACCGCCACCACATTTTGGCGTTCCCTTGAAACTGATAGGTCACAAACTCAACACCAAATCGTTCTACTATACCCATATTGTGTAGTAGCTCATGACAGTCAACCAGAAAATCGTAGGCATCCTCAGATTCAGCACCCTTGAAGACTGGAGGTTTCAATTTCAAGAACTTACTGAAAAGTTCATGCTGATCACTTGTCATTATAGGCCCTGTAGTCAGATGAGGAAACATGCCTATTTCCAATGAGGCATCCATGCGGGGAGCCACAATAGCTGCATGTTGTACCTCTGGAACCTGAGGTGCTGGTGCAGAAAACACTTGAGGTGTTTGGCCCTGATCAGATAACCCGCTAAGATAAGCAAGAACCTGATTGATCATCTCTGGGGTAGGTTGGGGTGGCAATTCCTCGTTCTGCACTTGTTCATTCTCCCCTTCCTCACCCTTTCTTACCACTTCCTCAGTTGGTGGAGGAGTCACCGCCCTAGTACCCGGTGGGCTAGGTGCTTGTCCTCTTCCTCTAGAGGACGTCCTCCCACGACCTCTTCCACGGCCTCTTGCCACTACTCCTCTTCGAGCTACAGCCCCAGTGGCTGGCTCAGACGCTTCTTGTCTTGCCGGTGTTGGTGTTGGCGTAGTCGTTGCTCTAGTTCTAACCATCTGCGGAATAGAGTGAAGATGGTCAGATACCAATTTGTATCACCTAGATACCAATTGGATCCAAGTAATAGCACGAAAGAAAGAAAGAATGGAATTTTCCTGAAGTCTTATAGCCTCTCAAAGAAATGTAAAGGCGTCCCCCTACCGTTCCTTAAGACTCTACTAGACTCGTTCTTGTGTGACGAGACCAACGAACCTAATGCTCTGATACCAAGTTTGTCACGATCCAAAACGTGTCGTGAGTGGCACCCACACTTACACTCCTATGTGAGCGAACCAACCAGTACAAAACCCAACATTTCAATATAATAACAGAATATAATGTGGAAGACTTAAACTCATTAATGAAAATCAACTAAATAACTTCTAAAAACTCAACAACTATTATTATCCCCAAAATCTGGAAGTCATCATCACAAGAACATCTATCCTCAAATTTCTAAATCTAAGAGTATCTAGGAAGCTAAAATAAATAAAAAGCTAGTCCATGCCGGAACTTCAAGGCATCAAGACATGAAGAAGAAGATCCAGTCCAAGCTAGAAGCATTAGCTCACCCTGAAATCCGGTGTAATGAAGACTGGCTAGAGTTGCGGTTGAGTTGAAGACGACGGTACGTTTGCTGCACTCCACAAATAACAAAGAAAGAAACATACAAGTAGGGGTCAGTACAAAACACAAGTACTGAGTAGGTATCATCGGCCAACTCAAAATAGAAAACAGTATATATCAGATAATATCATAAAATCAACTAATATTCTTAGCATGCGGCATTTACACTTACCATAAACCCTTGGTCACAACACCACACATCAATGAGGACTCACGCCTTCCCATCATACTCATTTGGGAATTAGTTCTTTAAATTAAGTATATTAGCATATTTCAAGATTCATTATCTTTATTCCTCTCGTGCCGGTACGTGACACTCCGCTCCATATACTATCCTGGTGTCGGAACGTGACACTTCGATCCTCATATACTATCCTGGTGTCGGAATGTGACACTTCGATCCTCATATACTATCCTGGTGTCGGAACGTGACACCCGATCCATATACTATCCTGGTGCCGGAACGTGACACTCTGATCCTCATATACTATCCTGGTGTCGGAACGTGACACCCAATCCATATTCTATCCTGGTGCCGGAACGTGACACTCCGATCCTCATCATTCTATCCTGGTGCCGGAACGTGACACCCGATCCTCTATTACTATCCTGGTGCCGGAACGTGACACTCCGATCCTCATCATTCTATCCTGGTGCCGGAACGTGACACTCCGATCCTCATCATTCTATCCTGGAGCCGGAACGTGACACTCGATCCTCTATTACTATCCTGGTGCCGAAACGTGACACTCGATCCCCTAATCTCACAACTTTCGTTCATTAAGCCATCTTTTATACCAAGGCATCATCGTTAACAAAGTAGATTAGGGTTTTTCAAGATTTAGGATTCAATAGCCTCATCATGCTAATTTTATCACAATTATATAATCACATTCATGCAAGCATACAATTAAGCATATAGAAGGGTTTACAATACTACCCAATACATATCATTCGCTATTAAGAGTTTACTACGAATAGCATAAACCATAACCTACCTCCACCGAAGATTCGTGATAAAGCAAGCAAATTCCCCAAAGCATTGTTTCCCTCTTCGTTCCTCTCTCTCTTGTTCTTTCTATTTTTCTTATTCCAACCCTCTTTCTTTAACCCTAATTAGCATATAATTAAGTACAAAAGATGATAAATTAACCCACTATTTAACTCAAGGTTATCTCCTTTAACCCCCAAGTAATTGAATTATTAATATTAAACCACTAACTTTATAATTATAAGCAGGAATAGTCCAAAACGCCCCTTAAAACATTTAACAGAAATCCGACCCAGCCTGGGATTACGCAGCCTGTGACGGCCCGTCGTGCCAGCGACGGTCCGTCCTGCTGCTTCCGTCACAGAGTTCAGAGACTAAATTTTTACTAAGGGTCTGTGACGGCCCGTCACGCCTGTGACGGTCCGTCCTGCCACTTCGTCGCGAAGTTCAGAGAGTCGATTTTAGTACCCAAATTTCAGAATTCTAAGTGTTTTGGAACGAGACCCCCTCGATGGTCCGCTGTGCCCATGACGGTCCATCGGGGGATCCGTCGACTCAGCCAGTTTTTCCAGAAATAAAATCTGCTGCTCAAAACGACTAAACAGGTCGTTACATAGTGGCTCCAATTTAATTTGTTTAATTGTTTCTTGTATTATCAACTTAGTTATTAATATGTTAAGATAGATAATTAAATATTAATATATAATTAGCATTGCATTTGGAAGATCTTGAGAGTTTGAGACTTAAAAATAGACTTCATTTTTAGGATGTATAAGACGTGACATATTGGTTGGCACCACAATTATGAGCTTGAATTATAGTATTTGATGAGTTAGTGGTTTAGGTAGAAGTGTAGTAATATAAGTGTTTATGAACTCGATAACTTACAAATATTGCATAATTGGTAGATGAGAAAGCTCCGGAGTTTTGCAAAAGGGGAAGGAAAAATCTTGAGAATTGTTGCACGTGTTCGACACTCAAGGTATGTTAAGACTTTTTAGACTTGTTGAAGGACGTTTTCCTAATTAAAGATTAAAAATTAAATATACAAAGGGGTAAGGCGAAAGATGGGGGTCTCGTATCAATGGTGTGGACGGGCATTGGTACGAGTACCGGTGTTATAAAACGGAAAGTTACTACTATAGAATGTGGATTGTAATTTGAGAATTTTTCAAAGCATATGGGCATTGGATGATATAGTATTGACTTGAAATTTTTGTGTGATTGTGTTTTTATTATTTATTTATTTTTTTACACTTGTATAGTTTGTGATAATGGAGGTGGTTGTGTATTAGGTCGATATTGATTGAGTTAGATGCATCATCATCCCCTTATTTTGAATAATTTTGTATATATGCATTGACATGAGATTCAGTATAAGATGGGCACGTGGAGATCGTTCGTGCTGGGGATGGTAAGAATGTTAAGATTGTAATTTGGGCACGTGGAGACCGTCCGTGCGGAAATTATTTGATATTTATGATGGTGCGTTGAGATCGTCCGCACAGACACGTGGAGATCGTCCGTGTCGGTATATGGACCTCGCGAGTCCCCCATGGGTCATGAACTCTCGATGTATTTCCGAGGAGTATCATGTATATACGGTTGAGTGTGTACTGGGTATTTTGAGACAATTCATTACATGGTGTTTATTGCATTGCATTTCATCACATCATTTATTTTGATGATTATGTTTTTGTTTGGTGTTGGAAAATACTTGATGTTTGATTACCTTTATTGATGAAACCTAAATAGTGAGTGATATATATATATATATATATATATATATATATATATATATATATAATATACTTATATAATTATGAATTTATTTTTGTATAAACTCCCGTCACTACTTCTTCGTTGTCGGTCAATGAGAGATACTGGGTACACGTGGTTTCGTACTCATACTACGCTTGTTGCACTCTTTGTGGTGCAGATTCAATTCCGTGTTGGAGCACATCTCGTGGAGCAAATTGAGTCCGAGCTTGGAGTTCTTGGAGTTGTGGTGAGCTGCTTGGCTGTTCCGTGGCCCACACCTCCCTCTATCTTTTATTCATTCTGTTATTAGTATTCAGACAGGATATTCCTTATGTTAGATTTGTCATTTAGTTTTAGACTTGCATCGAATTTTAGAAGCTCTTGTACTTAAGATACCAATTCTTGGGGTGATATGTTTTAGCTTCCGCATTTCGTACTTATAAGGAACTCAATGTTGGAGATTCTTGCTAAGTTTTAGTTTTTTACTCATTTGTTGGTTTAGTTGGGTTAATATGTTGGGTTGGCTTACCTATTGGTTGGGAATATAGGTGCCATCACGAGTTGAAAAATTTCGATCGTGACAAATTTGGTATCAGAGCCCTAGGTTCATCAGTCTCACGAGTACAAGAGCAATGTCTAGTAGAGTCTTGAGGATCGGTATGAAGACGTCCATACCTATCTTCGAGAGGCTACAGGACATATAGGAAATATTCTGTTCTTTCATTCACTATCGTGCACACATGACCTTGTAGAAATTCTAATCTTGATATCTCATTCTCTCTCAGATGGCGAGGAATCTTACATCGGCTAGTGGTGGCCAGAATCCTATTCCTGATTCTGGGAACACTATCCGAGGTAGAGGTAGGGGACGAGCTCGAGGTCGGGGTAGGGGCCGCATTGCAGCACCTGTGGATGGTCATTTACCAATAGCTACCCAGGGTCGTGATAGGACCGTACCTCCTGATGCAGAGGTTATTCATGGGGATGTGCAAGATCGTGTCGAGGGGGATGGTCCAGCTCTGGCTCCACCCAGTACTATTGTCCCCCAAGTGCTTCAAGATACCTTGGCTCGTATGTTAGGATTCTTAGAGGGGATAGCCCAGGCAGGAGCCTTGCCTGTCACTTCTGATGGCTCAAAGACCCGTGTTGGAGGTCAAACTCCAGATCCGATAGTTGCTCCAGATTCTCAGACTCCCAGGACTCAGCCAGCTGCCGTTGTAGCTCCTCGTTTGGATAGATGGAGTTTCCAGAATGACATCACATTTGGTGAACAAACCTTCTATGACTATTGATGATCAAAAGATGTTTGGGAGGTTCAGACTAATGAATCCTCCTACTTATACTGGTGACTTAGCTGAGGATGCATATGAGTTTATAGTTAGTTGTCAAGAGAGGTTGCATAATCTTGTATTAGTGGAGTCTCATGGAGTTGACTACACAGTGTTTTAGATGACTGGCTCTGCTAAGCAGCGGTGGAGAGATTATATTAGTAGTAGGCCAGCTGGATCCCATTCACTATCCTGGACTCAGTTTACTCAGGTATTTCTATCCAAATTGTTCCACGTAGTGAGAGGGGAGCGCAAGAGGGCCGATTTTGAGGGTTTGCAGCAAAATGGTATGTCAGTTGCAGAGTATGAGGGTAAATTTCATGCCTTGGCTAGGCATGCTTCGATGATACTTCCCCCACAGAGGCTGAGAGTGAGAAGGTTTTTTAAGGGGCTGATTATTCCAATTCGTCTAGGAGTTTCTCAGGTTGCTGCTTCTGGTGTTCCATTCCAGAAAGTGGTAGATGCTGCTAAGGAGTTTGAGATGATTCGGCGTGAGGGCAGCGAGAGGGCAAGAGGACTCGTTATTCAGGTGATTATGGTGGTGCTCCGCCCAGGAGTCGGGGTTACTTGGGCAGAGGTTATCACCCTCAGTCCAGCAGACTCATTCATGCTGCTATACCAACGTCTGAGGCTGGTTACGCTGGGCATAACTCTTCGAGCTCGGTGCATACTTCGCAGGTTTCATCTTCTAGACCTGTAGTTCGTGGCAGACATTCTGGTCATTCAGGTTCCTCTCATCAGCCTGCGTCTCGTAGGGGCTGTTTTGAGTGTGGTGATATGGGACACTTTGTGAGAGACTGCCCTAGGACCAGACGTGGTGGCTTACCTCAGGGTTCTCAGGCTTCGACTTCCAGGGCTGCACAACCTCCAGCTAGGGGTGGTGCACAGAATAATGGTAGAGGTGGTTCTCATTCAGGTAGAGGTGGTTCTCCTTCTGGTCGAGGTGGTGGTCGTGGAGGTTCACAATCTGATGGAAGTCGTTCTCACTGCTATGCTTTTCCAGGTAGGCTAGGGCTGAGGCTTCAGATGCTGTTATAACAGGTATTATTCCGGTTTGTCATTGATCAGCTACTGTATTATTCGATCCAGGCTCTACTATTATTATGTGTCCACATATTTTTCTCCTAGTCTAGATATATTATGTGAGTCTCTTGATTTGCCGATACGTGTCTCTACTACCCTGTCAGGGATTCTGTGGTTGTAGATCGGGGTATCGATTATGTACTATTACCTTGATGGGGTATGACACTCATGCAGATTTAAAGGTCTTAGATATGATAGATTTTGATGTGATTCTCGGTATGGATTGGTTATCTTCTTACCACACAATTTTAAATTGTCATGCCAAGACCATTACTTTAGCTATGCCTGGAATTCCTATAGTAGAATAGAGTTAGTCACCCTTCTAAGGGGTGATATCATTCCTTAAGGCTCGTCAGTTGGTACAGAGAAGATTTTGGCTTACTTGCCCACATTCGAGATACTAGTATTGAGACTCCTATGCTTGAGTCTATTCCAGTAGTGAGTGAATTTTCAGAAGTATTTCCGACCGACGATTTGCCAGGTCTTCCACCAGATCGTGATATTGATTTTTGTATTGATGTGGCTAGGCACTCGGCCTATTTCCATTCCTCCTTATCGAATGCCCTCTGAATTGAAAGAGTTGAAGGAGCATTTGCAGGATTTGTTGAGCAAAGGTTTTATTAGACCGAGTGTATCTCCTTGGGGTGCTCTAGTGTTGTTTGTGAAGAAAAAAGATGGATCTATGCGTATGTGTATTGACTATCGGCAGTTGAACAGGTAACCATCAGAAATAAGTATCCGATACCTCGTATTGATGATTTATTTGATCAGTTACAGGGTGCTTCAGTTTTCTCCAAAATTGACTTGAGATCTAGCTATCATCAGCTGAAGGTTAGGGCGGAGGATATCCCTAAGACGGCTTTTTGAACACGTTATGGTCATTACGAGTTTTTGGTGATGTCTTTCGGATTGACTAATGCCCCGGCAACTTTTATGGACTTGATGAATGGAGTGTTCAGACCGTATTTAGATTCCTTTTTTATTGTCTTCATAGATGATATATTGATATACTCACGCACTAAGGAGGAACACAAGCATCATTTGAGGATTGTTCTTGGGATTCTAAAAGAGAAGAAGCTTTATGCAAAGTTTTCAAAGTGTGAGTTTTGGCTTAGTTCGGTAGCATTCTTGGGACATGTAGTGTCCAAGGAGGGTATCATGGTGGATCCTAAGAAGATTGAGGAGGTTAGAGATTGGTCAGACCTGCTTCAGTTAGATTCGGAGTTTCTTGGGCCTTGCAGGTTATTATCGACGGTTTGTTGAGGGTTTCTCATCCATTGCATCTTCATTAACTAGATTGACACAGAAGGAGGTGACTTTTCAGTGGTCTGACGAATGTGAGGTTAGTTTTCCAAAAGCTCAAGACTTTATTGACTACTGCTTCGATTTTGACCCTACCCGTGGAGGGAGAGTGTTTTGTTGTATATTGTGATGCTTCTCGGATTGGTCTGGGTTGTGTATTGATGCAGAAGGGAAAGGTGATAGCTTATGCTTCGAGGCAATTGAAGGTTCATGAGAAGAACTACCCTATTCACGATTTAGAGTTAGCGGCTGTTGTGTTTGCATTGAAGATTTGGAGGCATTATCTTTATGGTGTGCATTGTGAGGTGTTCACGGATCATTGTAGTCTCCAGTATATTTCAATCAGAGAGATCTCAATTTGAGGCAGCGGAGATGGTTGGAGTTGCTCAAGGACTACGACATGACTATTCTTTATTCCAGTCCAGGCAAGGCATTTGTTTGTAGCAATGCCTTGAGTCGAAAGGCGGTAAGTATGGGTAGTCTAGCCATGTTACAGGCTGACAAGCGTCCTTTAGCTAGGGATGTTCAATCCTTGGCCAATAGCTTTGTGAGACTTGATATGTCAGAACCTGGTAAGGTGATTGGCTTATATGGAGGCTAGGTCATCCTTGTTGGAGCAGATTCGGGCTCAACAGTTTGATGATGGTGATTTATGTAAGATTAGGGACAAGGTGTTAAAAGGAGAAGCCAAGGCTGCAATTCTTGATAGTGAAGGAGTTTTGAGGATTAAAGGTCGTATCTGTGTTCCTCGTACATGTGATTTGACTAGATTAATCATGGAGGAGGCCCATAGTTCGAGGTACTCTATTCATCCGGGGGCTACTAAGATGTATCGTGACCTGAAACAATATTATTGGTGGAGTTGTATGAAGAAGGACATAGTAGATTTTGTATCTCGTTGTTTGAATTGTCAGCAAGTGAAGTATGAACACCAAAATCCTGGAGGTGTGACACAAAGGATGACTATACCTGAGTGGAAGTGGGAGCGTATTGCTATGGACTTTGTGGTAGGATTTCCACGCACCTTGGGTAAGTTAGATGCTATATGGGTCATTGTGGATCGACTGACTAAGTCTGCACACTTTGTACCAGTTTAGACTACCTATAACTCAGAAAGGTTAGCCAAGATTTATATTCGGGAGGTAGTTCGGTTGCATGGGGTTCCTATATCTATTATTTCAGATTGTGGCACCCAATTTACATCTCATTTCTGGCGGTCTATGCAGAAAGAGTTGGGCACTTGGGTGGATCTTAGTACAACCTTTCACCCTCAGACTGATGGTCAGTCTGAGCGGACTATTCAGGTTCTTGAGGACATGTTGCGGGCGTGTGTGATTGACTTTGGTGGTCAGTGGGATCAGTTCTTGCCTTTAGCAGAGTTTGCTTACAATAATAGTTATCACTCGAGCATTGAGATGGCACCATTCGAGGCTCTGTATGGTAGGAGATGTCGATCTCCAATTGGCTGGTTTGATGCATTTGAGGTTAGACCATGGGGTACAGATTTGTTGAGGGAGTCCTTAGACAAGGTCAAGTTGATCCAAGATAGACTTCTCATGGCTCAGAGTAGGCAAAAGAGTTATGCAGATCTAAAGATTTGTGATTTAGAGTTTATGGTTAGAGAGAGGGTTTTATTGAAGGTTTCACCCATGAAGGGTGTGATGAGGTTTGGAAAGAAGGGCAAGTTGAGCCCAAGGTATATTGGTCCTTTCGAGATTGTTGAGCGTATTGGTGAGGTGGCGTATCAGCTGGCTTTGCCACCTGGTTTGTCAGGTATCCATCCTGTATTTCATATTTCGATGCTAAAGAAGTATCATCAGGGTGGTGCTCATGTGATTCAATGGGATTCAGTGTTACTTGATCAGAATTTGACTTTTGAGGAGGAGCCGGTTACCATTTTGGATAGGCAAATTCGAAAGTTGAGGTCAAAAGAGATTGCTTCAGTGAAGGTTCAATGGAAGCATCGTCCAGTGGAGGAGTCTACATGGGAGACAGAGTCAGACATTAGGAGTAAATATCCTCATCTTTTTGAGCGTTCAGGTTAGCTCCTTTCTTTCCCGTTCGAAGACGAACGTTTGTTTAAGTGGTGAGTGATGTAACGACCCGCTAGGTCGTTTTGAGAACTAGGACTAGTCTGACTCCTTTTGAAAATTTAAAGGGGGTATTTTTAACTATTCGAAGACTAAGAGTATTTAGTTGATAAATTTTTTTAGTGAAGAATTAATATAGTTAATAGTTAGTGGGTCATACTCATAACTTATTTAATATCTTTATACTTGACCTATATATTGATTTAAGTTAGTGGGATTAGTTTATTTGTTATACTTAATTAACATTAGAAGGGCAGAAAAGAAAATAAGGGTTAGAAACTACCTTGTGCGGCGACGACAGGAACCAAACTAAATTGCTACGGTGACTACATTGATTTCCAGGTAAACCAATTCAAATTTATTTATGTCTGTATTTAATTGTAATGTAGGATGCACTTATACTTATTCAATAAAATAATTTTAATACAATATTAAGTGAATAGATAATGCAATTAAGTTTTATAATGTCCACTGTATGTGATTGGATGATATTGATACTAGGAGGTATAGGTGAAAATTTTATTGGATTGAACAAAAGGAATAATCTATTGTGGACAGTTGTTGTTCGATGTGGTCCTTGGGGTATAGTGTAAATATTATTTTTCTTAGTTAATTACTAGGAATGATTAATTAGGAGGGATGAAAAGTGATGGAAACGGAGAACTTTGACCTATTGGTTCTGAGGTTGCTGCTACTGGTTTTTAAACAGTGGCTCCAGTTTAATTTGTTTAATTGTTTCTTATATTATCAACTTAGTTATTAATATTAAGATAAATAATTAAATATTAATATATAATTAGCATTGTATTTGGAAGATCTTGAGAGTTTGAGACTTAAAAATAGACTTCATTTTTAGGATGTATAAGACGTGACATATTGGTTGGCACCACAATTATGAGCTTGAATTATAGTAATTTGATGAGTTAGTGGTTTAGGTTAGAAGTGTAGTAATATAAGTGTTTATGAACTCGATAACTTACAAATACTGTATAATTGGTAGATTGACAAAGCTCCGGAGTTTTGCAAAAAGGGAAGGAAAAATCTTGAGAATTGTGGCACGTGTTCGACACTCAAGGTATGTTAAGACTTTTTAGATTTGTTGAAGGACGTTTTCCTAATTAAACATTAAAAATGAAAATAGACAAAGGGGTAAGGGAGAAAGATGGGGGTCTCGTATCAATGGTGTGACGGGCATTGGTACGAGTACCGGTGTTATAAAACGGAAAGTTACTACTATAGAATGTGGATTGTAATTTGAGAATTTTCCAAAGCATATGGGCATTGGATGATATAGTATTGACTTGAAATTTTTGTGTGATTGTGTTTTATTATTTATTTAATTTTTTTACACCCGTATAGTTGTGATAGTGGAGGTGGTTGTGTATTATGTCGATATTGATTGAGTGAGATGCATCATCATCCCCTTATTTTGAATAATTTTGTATACATGCATTGACATGAGATTGAGTATAAGATGGGCACGTGGAGATCGTCCGTGCTGGGGATGGTAAGAATGTTAAGATTGTAATTTGGGCACGTGGAGACCGTCCGTGCGGAAATTATTTGATATTTATGATAGTGCGCTGAGATCGTCCGCACAGACACGTGGAGATCGTCCGTGTCGGTATATGGACCTCGCGAGTCCCCCATGGGTCATGAAGTCTCGATGTATTCCGAGGAGTATCATGTATATATGGTTGAGTGTGTACTGGATATTCTGAGACAATTCATTACATGGTGTTATATTGCATTGCATTTCATCACATCATTTATTTTGATGATTATGTGTTTTGTTTGGTGTTTGGAAAATACTTGATGTTTGATTACCTTTATTGATGAAACCTAAATAGTGAGTGTAATATATATATATATATATTATATATATAATATAATATATATATATATATTATATATATATAATATATATATATCTATATATATTAATATATATATATATATATATATACTTATATAATTTACGAATTATTTTTGTATAAACTCCCGTCACTACTTCTTCGTTGTCGGTCAATGAGACATACTGGGTACACGAGGTTTCGTACTCATATTACGCTTGTTGCACTCTTTGTGGTGCAGATTCGATTCCGAGTAGGAGCACATCTCGTGGAGCAAATTGAGTCCGAGCTTGGAGTTCTTGGAGTTGTGGTGAGCTGCTTGGCTGTTCCGTGGCCCACACCTCCTTCTATCTTTAATTCATTATGTTATTAGTATTCAGACAGGATATTCCTTATGTTAGATTTGTCATTTAGTTTCAGACTTGCATCGAATTTTAGAAGCTCTTGTACTTAAGACACCAATTCTTGGTGTGATATGTTTTAGCTTCCGCATTTCGTACTTATAAGGAACTCAATGTTGGAGATTCTTTCTAAGTGTTAATTTTTTTTACTCATTTGTTGGTTTAGTTGGGTTAATATGTTGGGTTGGCTTACCTATTGGTTGGGAATATAGGTGCCATCACGACTTGAAAAATTTCGGTCGTGACACTCTTTAATATATATATATATATCTATTTACCAATATATCTATTATTATCTCGTAAGTTTGGGACGATTTCATTTAAGAATTTTATTTAAATAATTATATATAAATTTTATATTTTATTTTACGTTTATATATTATTTTACGGACTATTGCAAAATTTAAATAAAAAAAAAAGGTGACAACAATATTCTTGCAAGATTACAGAAAAAAAGTAACAATTAAAGATTTCTATTCTTCCAAAAAAGAGTTATAATATTGATTGATAATTTTAATATGTACATTTCAATCTAATAAAAATAAAAACTTAATAAAAGAATTTACAATAGATATTTAATAAGGGGTGTGCATCGCTCTATTCAGTTCGGTTTTATGTATTATCAGTTTGATTTATCGGTTTTCGGTTTTTAAATATGCTAACCCGATAAAAATTCAATAAGATATTCTTTATCGATTTTCGGTTTATCAATTTTTGATAGTTATCGATCTGGTTTTCGGTATACCCAATAAGAAAATATCTATAAAAAATTATGACTTCTTACTTATCTAAATATAGTACGAAGGTTATAATTACATGTCACCGCCAAAAAATAGTATGAGATTTTTTATGTTAATCAAGTTACGGACCTTTACAAACTTGCAAATGCTACAACCTACAATTACAAACTAAAACTAAAATAAAATAGTCCAACAAGACTAAAACTAAACTAAAATCTAAAGCTACAATTGCGAACCCTTACATTAGTCTTTAGGTTTTTAGTAAACAATAAAAACTAGTAAAGCGGCCTAGTGTGAAGTGGATAGAAAACTAATAATTTGATATAGTTATAGTGTCTTGTTATATATTAAGTTATTAATATTTAATTATTAGGGAGGGTAAAATAGTAAATTTTACCCTTTTATTGGGATATCGATTTATCCAATAACCCAATAGTAAAATCCGATACCGAACCAATTACCCAATAACTTTTTTTAATAAACCCATTAAAAACTCAATTACCCAATAACAATAACCACTGATAGCATTTGCAGCTGCTTCTTTCCGATCGATATACAAGCAGTAGCCCATTAACATTTTTTTTAGGTTCGATTTATCGGTCGGTTCTATTTTCGCACACTACTATATTTAACATAGTCTCTCTCTATAAAATAATCTTAATATAAAAATATACTAATATATTTTTTTTTTATAATTTGACTCTCTAAAGAACTTTTTTAAAAAGATTAGCCAAATACAATTTGTTTATGGAAAATATTTTTCAAATGAATAAGCCAAATTCAAATATATTAAGAAAATAAATTGATAAGAATAATAAGAGTTGATATAAATGAAATGTATTTAACTCAATGAAGATTTCTAGCCATAAATAGAAAATAACTTAAAAGTATAAAAGGGGAAAACTATTAGAAAAATAATAAGGATAATTTCAATGCAGAATTTTTTAGTCATCAAATTAGGACAATAAATCAAAATGACAAAAAATTAAAACTTAAAAAAGGGAGAGATACTAACAAAATAAATAGATAAAAATAACGAGAGATGATATAAATGAAATGTATACAACTTAAATGAAAATTTTCTAGCCATAAATAGAAAATAGTTTATAGAAGGGGAGAAGTTTTAGAAAAATAATAAGGATAATTTTAATGCAGAATCTTTTAGTCACCAAATTAGGACAATAAATTAAAATGACAAAAAAATTGAATCACTATATAAAGAAGGAATATACAAGCAAAACAAACACATAAGAAGCAAAGTTACATCTCTTTTAATTTCAATATGAATAACTTTCATTTCTTTCTATTTGTTGTTGTTCTTTTTCTTCTCAATACATCACTAGACGTTGTTGCTATCAGAATTGAGGATGTTTCAATCAAATCGTTAAAAGTCAAAAAGCTTTTTCGATCTTTGGTAGAGTTAAGAGCTTCAAAAAACTTCAAGTCATCCTTGCATGATGTTCCTGCGGGACCAAGTCCATCACACAACTTATCGCCTCCTCCCTATACATTGAAACCTCAATAGAGGAAAACTTCATATGATGTAATAATTCGACAAAGTTTTTTTAAATTCAATATATTATTCGATCTCTTTCAATGTGTAACGTATTATATGAATCTGAAATAAAGTTAGTTGAAATATTCTTATAAATATTTGTTATTGTTCTCTTCATTTTCTTTCGTTTAATTATTTTTGAACTAGTTCTCTTCTCTTTTCTTTTTCCCCTTTTTCTTTGTGGGAAATTGATTATTCTCCTACTTTAATTCGATTAAGATAAAAAGAAAACTATTCATTTTTAAAAGCTTTTTTTTTGTATGTTTTAATTTTATTATATTATATTTTCTCAAATAACGATGTTGTATCTCTTCTTGAGTTCTTAAATTTTGTTCTAAATTTAATTTAATTATGTGATTAAAGAATCTCTTTTTAATTGCTCTGAAACAATTGAGCGATTTTCTAGAAGAAATATAGGGTTCTGCTTCTGGAGGCAACATGATTGGTCCTGCTTATGGGGTCAAGCACAACTCTTTTTATGGTCTTTCTGCGTTATTATGGTCTTTATGCGCATGTAATATTCAATGATTTTTAAATCCTGAATCCATCTCTTATTTCCTGCATCAACCCTCTATCAGTTCATTAATTATCCTTTGCACCTACTTCAATTTGGAATCTTATAGGTTCATAGCTATAAATATTTTTAAACATTAAAATAAGTATTTTCATATTAATTTACATTGACCCTCAAGATACACTTTCACTTAGTTAGGGGTGTGCATCGATCTGTGCGGTTCAATTAAAAGTATAACCGATTAGCTCATCGATTTTTGATTTTTAAATATGTTAAATTAATAACCAAATTTATATATTATATAGAAGAGTGAAGTGGGAGGACGACCAAGGGTACAAATGTAATTTCATTGTAACAAAAATCTATTAAGAAAAATAATAAATAATTCTAGAAACATCTTTCTAAATATGAAAGAATAATGATGAAGGGAAAAAATGTAATTTAAGGCTAACAATAATCTACCAAGAATGATAAAAAAATAAATTAAATAGTTCTAGAAAGATCTCAAGTTATTGTTATTATCATTAACTTATTTTGTTATTACTTCACTTTTTTTTTTAAATTTATTGTGATATCTATTTTGTTATTACTCTATTTTACTATTACTTTAATTTAATTCTTAATTTTTTTCTATTCATTATGCTTATAAAAAATGCCTACTTTTTAGATAAAAATTTATCATGAATTCATTATCTATTTTGTCTCTAATTAATATATTTAAAAATAAATAAGTGTGATAGAATTAATAATATATATTAGATTAAAATTAAAGAAAAAAATGTTAAAAAGTAACTTTACAAATAAAAATGAATATATAGATGATATATTTGTACTAAATACGACCAAGAATAAAATTGTAATTTCATACTAACAAAGATTTATTAAGAATAAATAATTCTAGAAACATATTTCTATATATGAAATGAATGATGATCAAAGACAAAAATGTAACCTCATGCAAACAAAAATCTACCAAGAATGATAACAAGAAAATTAAATAGTTGGGAAAATGCACAAGTACCCCCTCAACCTATGCCGGAAATTGCAGAGACACATTTATAATATACTAAGGTCCTATTACCCCCCTGAACTTATTTTATTAGTAAATTTCTACCCCTTTTCGGCCTATGTGGCACTACTTTGAAAGAAAAGTCAACCAGCATTGGGCCCACAAGATAATATGTTAAGTCTCCCCCCTTAGCCTCTCGGGTAAACCAGCTTGAATGTTCATTCAACTCTCACAAATATAATATAATACATATTTTTCATAACCTCTTAAAATTAAAATATCCTTTATCAAAATTCTTTTAGGTAATGTCACTATATTTGACTATGCATTTCCAATAAGTATGTCTATAAAACAAATTTTTCAAGAAAAAAAAAAGGGATCTTAAGAACACATTTTATCTATAATCTAGATATGAAACTTGTGCTAGCACGGGGCAATACATGTAACTCTTTCCGTATCAATTTATATGACACAATTGACTTGAATCATTGAAATCTTTTAATGATTTATAAATATTCGTAATTTTTCGATTGTGATTTATAGTTATTTTTACATAATTTTCAAAATATATATATAATACTCTCTCTGTCTAAATTTATGTGGCGCAGATACAGTTTCAAGAATCAACATATTTTTTATATGTTCTTCAAATATTTCAAATGTTAATTATTGTGATTTATAGTGTTTTTACGTCATCTTCAAATACTATATGTTACTTCTCTTGTCACCGATAAAATTTTGAGAGTCAGTCAATTTTTATATCTTTTAAACTTAAATATATTAAATTTTTAATGATTTATAGATTTTTTTCAACATAATATTCAAATATTCAAAAGATTAGAAAAAAAATTAATTTTTTTTTTTTTACATAGATGGCCTCAACTAGAAACAAAAACGTTGACCATAATGTGCGTGCTTCTAGCCTTCCCTACATACTAGTATTCATCAAATATTTGAAGTTGTTAATTATTGTTATTTATAGTGTTTTGGGATAATTTCAGAGATCTTTCTCCATATGTCGATCTATAACACTTATTTTCCTTGTGGTTTACAATATTACGTCTACCTCCCTTATTTTCATTTACTTGTAATCATTCTTTAAATCTATTTAAAATAAATATAAGTTAATTTAGATTTGACAATTTTACCCTTTTTAATATTAATTTCTTCATATTAATAAATATGATATAAAAAACAACTTATTTAATAAATATTTTAAATATAGATCAACACAAATACGTGTTTTTTTAATCAAACATTGATCAAAGTCTTCATTCAAGCTGACCTACCATTTTCACCAAATATTAACTCTTCATATCCATTTCAGCTTTATCAATTCACGTAGATTTCCCCCCCTAAAATAACCCATCATTTTCCAGCATCAATTTCTTTAAATAGAAGATAAAAATGAACTCCTCAAGAGAGAAATTCGATAAGAACGATCAGATTTTGTTCTAGTTAAACATTTTCACGAGCGAAGAAGAAACATAATTCAACGAATAAAGATAAATCGTTGAAAATTATATCTAAACTTGCATATATAAGAGTGAAATTATCAAATCTAAATTAATTTGTATTTATCTTAAATAAATTGAAAGAATGGTTACAAGAAAATAAAAAATAAGTGAGGTAGACGTAATATCTTAAACCATAGGGGAGGTGAGTGTTATAGAGCGAAACCTAGAGGGAAGCCTCTGAAATTATGCCTAGTGTTTTTTATGTCATTTTGAAATACGATATGTTACTTCTTTTGTCCCAATTTATGTGCCACCGATAAAATTTAGCGAGTCAATCAATAATTTTATGTCTCTTAAAATCTAAATATTTTAAAATTTTAAAATCTATGATTTATAGGATTTTTTAACATAATATTCAGATATTCAAAAGATTAAAAAAATAAAAAAAATAAGTTAAAAGGAAAAATGACAAATGAACTCGGCTAGAACAAAAACACGTTGACCATAATGTGTGCACTTCTAGCCTTCTTTACATAGTAGTAACTAGGGATAAGAGTCTGAAAAATATCTCAAATTTGATCAAATTTGTTGTTGCGATACTAGACATTCATGAGGATCTATTACCTCGATAGACTGCTTGATTGAAAGATTTGAAACCTTAACTTTTGTCTTTCTTGAAAATGGCAAAGGATAGCCAAGGATTTCGTGGTTGGTCTTCCCAAAACTTTGGAGAAGTTTGATTCTATTTGGGTAGAAGTTTATAGATTGACTAAGTCAGCCCATTTATTTCGATAATAATAGATTATAATGTTGAACAATTGGCTAAATTTATGTGAAAGAGATAGTGAGGTTGCATGGGTTCCCCTTTCAATTAGACTGTGGTACGCAATTTATCTCCATATTTTGGAGAAAATTACATGATGAATTGAGCACACTACTCACTTTTAGCACAACTTTTCATCCACAGACAGCCGAACAGTCAGAGAGGACTATTCAAGTGTTAGAAGACATGTTGAGGGAATGTGTGATTGACTTTGGGGGACATTGGGATAAACTCTTACCTTTATGTTAGTTCTCCTATAATAATAACTATCATTCCAGCATAGATTTGGCAGCGTTTGAGGCACTTTATGGGAGGAATTTAGATCACCCATAGGATGGTTCGAGGCTGGAAATGTGAAACCTTTGGGTGTTGACTAGTTGAGGATGCTCAAGATAAGGTGAGGAGTATTCAAGCGAAGCTTTTAGCAGCCCACACAGTAAACATAAGAAGTATGCGGGCCACAAGGTAAAAGATATAGCATTTCAGACTAGTGCGAATTTTCTTCTTAAGGTATGACCCATGAGATGAGTGATGAGATTTGACAAGAAGAACAAGCTAAGTCTGCGATACATTGGTCCTTTAAGGTTCTTGAATGTCTAGGGACATTGGATTATATATTGTTTTTACCTCCTAATCTATCGGGAGTTCATTTAATATTTTATGTATCCATGTTGAAGATATATCACGGTGACAGAGATTACATCATAAAATTGGTTTCAGTTGTGCTAGACAAAGACCTTCAGTATGAGGAGGAACCATTGCAATTGTTGATCGTGATGTTTGAAAGCTGGGGACCAAGAAGAATAAGTTCGTGAAATTTCAATGGAAACATCGTCCAATTGAGGAAGGTACTTAGAAAACTAAGAAGGACATGCGAGACAAGTATCCCTAGTTGTTTGTCGATTCAGGTACTACTCAATTCTTTCTCTAGCTTATTTGTCCTAAGTTTGTCACCATAGACGAGTGATGGTAAATTTGTATCTATTGTAACATGTTTAAGTGGTTATAGATTAGCCAATAGTAAAAAAAATTGGACCGAAAAACTTTTTCGTAGTAACTTAGAATTTACAAACCTAGTCCAGATTTGGATGAAATCATAGTTAGTGAGGTTTAGGAAAATCTGGTAGTGATTGAGAGATCTAATTATGATTTTTATCACATGATTATATAGCTAAGACTTTAAACAACCCGTACGACTTTACGGAATTGAATTCAGGCGAGTAGAACTCCCGAAATTGATCTTAATGTGAACGGGTAGTTTGTGGGTGTCATGGATTAAAGGTATGCTATGAAATCGGGGTTTGAAACTCTTAAGTCGACTCAGTGGTTCCGTGCAAGCCCCTGAGGCATGATTATTTCCGCCAGGGCGGGGCCGTTGTGGCTGGATGGGGGCCTTAGCGGGCCACTCACAAATTAAGTAAAACATAAATTCGAAAAATATTTTATTCTGCACTTTTTGACTTTGAGAGATAAGGAACAATTCCAGATTTTTCTTGAAAGTTTTCCAATATTCTTGAGGCTAAAGGTAGGGTTGTATCTCCCTGAATCCATTTTTCGATGCGTAGAACTTAGTTTCGTGGGTAATTATTGTTGGGGAAGGGTTTTGGAACTGTTTGGATGGTGGGAAAAGCTGTTATTTCGATACTAAGATCATGAGTTTGATTAAGGTTGATAGTGTTTACTTTAATTAGGGTAATTAGACATCGTTTATTATTTCCGGTGTTATATTGATTGACTGTAGACCAAGAACAAGCGGAAAGAATTCAGAAATGAAATGACCTAATTTCTTAGGGAATTCAAGCTTTGTTCGAGATAAGTGATGATTGCGATTTCATGTTGTGTGATATATTTTTGATTTTGCTTCATTATGACACATGTATGTATGCAAATGTCACATTATTTATCACACTAATCATAAATGAGGATAAATGAGTAATTGAACGTCATGAATCATGACTTGATTGTATGATTATGAGATTGTACTTGTGATTGTGGATTGTTGGATAGATGGAGTGTTGAGTTCAAATAGACTAATTGGGATCGTTTTCCACGTACCAGCATAAAATATTGGAACGGGTATCACGATCCGACACACTAACTTGGAACGGGTAGCACATACCTATATACTAATAGTTTAGTGGGATTTCATGAGAGGACCATTGAATTAAAAATTAACTGTATGTCTTGAGAATTGTGAAGTTGAACGTTGTTCGTAAGTGATTTGATATTGTATATATTCGGTGTATGCATATTATTATTATTGTTGTCAAGGGCTTATATAAGTTGTATTTAGTGGGATAGCCACATGATACTACCAGTACACTGTGGTTGTGTATTGATATTGCATTTGTTCTTTATTTGTTGAGTACATGACATCTTCAAGAGGCCAGTGCCAGACCTCGTTTAGAAGATCCCTGATCATCATCGAATTCAAGGGTGATTTAGTTTTTTTGGGCTACTATGAGTTCTCCTTTTGTTTATGCCCCCATTTCAGACTTACACTAGTACATTAGGATTTTTGTATGTGTAATTGGTTCGTAACTATTTTCTCAAACTTGTTGAACTTTAGACGTCATGGTACATTGACTTTCAAATTCTAGGTATTGTTCCGCATTCGTTTGATTAGCATTTGGAGTTTTTGGAAACTCTATTTTTTCTTGAGCATTTAAACCTGCTCCCGTAACTTCACACGCCTTAATCTTGATTAAGTTTTGTATTTCTTGGTTAGCTAATTAGTATTAATGGTTCCCCCCACCGCAGGGTTAGTGTGGGTGTCAATCATGATGATCTGGGTCGTGACAATTGGCAGGTAAATAGTACTTAAGTTGTGTAAATGAATGTGATAATAAACTTTAAAAGTATAAACAAGAGACAAAGATTGACTATTTATCATGAGGTCTTAGTGGGAGAGTTTCTTAATTTTACCCAGTAGCTGTAAATTAGTAAAGTACGTGACCAATTATATTGATATCCATGTTTAGTATTAAATACTAAGCTTGAATTTGAGATGAGTGTCATGAAAAAATTATGGCAACATGAGGGTGGTGATGTTACTTTTGAGATTTTATATAGTACATTTGACATGAAGTAGGTGAGGAATTAAGGTGTTACTTTGTAATAAAGGGGAGTGGTACAAGTGTTGTATTATGACTCTTAGATGAGAGCAATAAAGTGTGACTAAGTGATGCTTTGATATCGTGATCAACAACACTAGCCTACAGTCTCAGTGTCTACGAATGGAAGCGAGTATAGCAGCCCAACAAAGGGTGGGGTTGTGTCCCGAGGGAGTGATAGTGAAAATAGTAACTAAACAAGAATTTCTGTTCTAGTTCGTAATAGTTTGAGAAATTATTGAATAAAAACAAAGTTAGTTAAATTTGTGACACCAATGTGTCAAATATCAAAAGGGTTTGCCACAAGTTGGGTAAAAACAATAAAAACAGAGGAGAATCAAGTATGGGGAGAAGTTCTTGGGGTTGTGATTGTTATATACGTTGATGTAAATCGTTGTCTACATGTTTTCGATATGAAATCAACAAGATAATGATGATTGAGCTAAGATTTAGGTGAAAGTAAATTCTCTCTCGGTCAACTTACCCCATATCAAATTGGGTTCCTCTCGGACGCCCACTCGTCTAATGAAGACCAACCTACACCTCACAAACACCCGCTCTTTCGATAATCAGTGCTAGGATATAAAACTAGGTTCACCTTTTCGGGCTAAACCTCATGTGGTCCCATTCCTTAGGCCATCAGTCTAGCGGTCTTGGTTGTATGACCTCTCTCTCTCTCTCTCTCGCAAGCCGATAACACATGGGTTGTTTTGTGTTTTCAACTACAAAACCATTAAATTAAACCACAACCTCTAGGTGAAATCACCATTAAAATACATCTAACCTTTCAGCAAGCAAGACCCAACAATAATATCAACACATATTTGCTGGGGATTTTAGCCATACATCAAGCAATAACTAAATACACCTAAAATGACAAAGAAATCAAACGGCTATAAGAAATTAAAAGTTAATATGAGCAAAGGAAGAAGAATGGAGAAGACCCACTTCCGAGTTTAGGAAGAAGAGCTCCTTTATTCAAGTCACCCACAAAACCATCTCTAAACTTGAGAGAAAAATAATAAAACTTAAGAGCTAAGTCTCAAAATTTAAAAAATTATGTCTCTATGTTTTCCTTTCTCTCTTAAAATAATAATGAGTTTAGTATTTATAGACTTCAGAATTTGTGCTGGCGAATCGATTCGGCAAAATTAGTCGCAAACGCCGAGTGATTCGGCGATTTTCCCTTCTTCTAGATCATTGTTATTTGTGCTTTGACTTCAGCGTCTATGCGTTCTGGATCATTGGGCGAAATAATTCTTCTTTGTGGAACTACTCGGCGAAGCACCAACTGCTCATTTTCATTGCCTTTTTGATCCATTTCCTTCAGGGCTTTGCTTGCTAGAACAAAGGGCGAAATGCATCCTTTCAATTTCAGCTCATTTTATCCTTTTTGTTCTCGTTTTGCGCCTAAGTGTCCATGCTATACCAAAACTTCAAATACCTAAAACTTAAGAGTTTTCATTAGATATTGAGATAGAATGAGCATTTGAGGACACTATTTTCACTAAAATAAGGCCCGGTATGAGTCCAATATGAGGACTCATCAACACACCCAACTTAAACTTTTGCTTGTCTTCAATTCAAGTTCAACAGTTCAAATAGGATATCTCAAATAGTGCTACACAAGTCTTAATAATGAATATACATCACAAGATTCATATTACTCATGCAAAGATCAATTGTATACTCAAATATTCAAGTTGTGACACACCATTATCAAAGATTCTTGTGCTCTCAATACTCTCTACTCATGTAAGTTCAAGCTCTACAAAAGTATCTACATGCCTTCACACAAAGAATGATTCTATATTCACACACAAGAATTAATTAATTTAAGAGCA